>MU390476.1:0-17058 GCA_022578715.1 Nemania sp. FL0916
TAATTTTTTTAAATAAAAAGTTTATTTAATTAATTATTTAATTTAAACGTTTATTTTATTAAAAAATTCGTATAAATTAACAATATATTAATAAATAATATATATATATATAAAATAAAATTTAAACTTTTAAAATAAAATATTATAATATTATAATATAAATTTAAAATTATTTCGATTTATTATATTTTTTAATTTAAAAAATATTCGAGTTATTTTATTAATAAATAAATCGAAATTAAAAACAAATTATATATTTTTAATATATAAATTAATAAAATTATTTAATAATTTTTTTAAATTTTTATTAAAAAACTTTTTAATAATATTATATCGTTCGTTTATGTAACGATCGCTATAGGAGGGTACTTATAGGATACAGGTAAGTTCCGATAGAGGTTAAAGTTAGTTTATATTTAAAGTAAGATATTAAATAAATTGGAATAATATATTAATAAAAAGTTTAATCGTTAAAAGGTTTTTTTTTAATAGTTAAATTCTAAAAACTAATTAAAGTTTAAATTAAATAACGAAGAAAAAATAACTAGTTATATAAAGAATCGTTATAAATTATATAAATATCTTTTTCGTTTTTTTAAATAAATAAAGTTCTGATTATTTTTTAAAACGTGAGCTTTAGATCACTAGTTTACTAGTGATCAAGTGATCCTGACTAGGGATTACTTCTTATAAGTGATCCTAATTCCGGATCACTCTTGGTACCGTGATCCTAGATCACGTGCTTATGCACCCCTTTATGTGCATATTTCTTTATTCTGTTATTTATTCGATTCTTCTGACCGTCGCACCCTGCGTTAGGCCTGCCTAATGGGTCTTTTCCCTGTTGGTTCGTAACAGTTTATAAATTTAAAATTTTAAATTTATTAAAAAAAATTATTATAAATTTTAATTAAATTTATTAATTCGTTATTTTATTTATTATTATTTTAAACGTTTAAAATATTAAACTTGTTTAATTTTTTAATATATATTAATAATAAAAACTTTTTTTAAAAATATAATTACGGGTTTTTATTTTTTTAAAATAATAATTTATAAAAATTTAATAATAAAAAACGAATTTTTTTTTATATTATTTTTTTTAAAATAATTTTTTTTTATATAAACGTGTTATTTTTATTTAAAAAATATTTAAAAATAATCTCGATATTTTATATTAATAAAATTATTATTATTATAAAAAAATTATTTAATAAAATTATAAAATAGTTTTTTTAATAAGATTTTTATTTTCGTATAAAAATAATAATTTTAAAAAAAAAAAAAGTTATATAATTTAAACGCGTAAAATATTTATAAATTTATAAAATTTCTTTTATTTATTAATAGTCCGTTATTTTTTTATCCGTTTTATTTTTAACTATTAATTTTAATCCGGCTTAATTCATAAGTATAATTAATCTTAACAATTAAATCCTTGTATTAATTATAATTACAATTAAATTAACGATTAAATTAACGATTTGCTGTGACTCTAAGGCTCGCGTGGCAAAAAAACTATAGCCGGTCCGGACTAGTTAGATTAAACCAGCTTGTTAGACCAGCTTGCGCAGCTAGACTAGATTGGTCAACTAGAACAGCCTGCGTAACTAGACCTGACCGATTTACGAAACCGACTTGCGTAGCTAAACCAGTTCCGAGACCACCTTACGGAAACCCTCCAGAACTGGCAGACCTACCACACTTATTAAAACGATCAAAACAACAAAATTAACCATGGCCAGCTAGATCAGCTACATCAGCTAGACCAGCCAGAAGGGATTGCACAGCCAGAACAAGCCATGCAGCCAGACCAGCCAAAACGGCTAAAGCTGCCAAGACGGGCGAAGCAGCTATAGCTAGATCTGCCAGACCAGCCAGATCTGCTAGACCTGCCAAAACGACCGAAACAGCCAAAACGGCCAGATCAGCTAGATCAGCCAATTCCGCCAGAACAGCCAATTCCGCCAGATCAGCTAATTCCGCCAAAACGGCCAAAACAGCCCAAAACGACTGAAACAGACAAAACAGCCAAAACAGCCAGAACAGCTATAGCCAGACCAGACCCCACTTCGCACCTATGGCCAGACCAGACCAGCTGTGGCAGCTTTGACCAGGTCATGCCAGCCTTCGAGACTGCCTTACGGAGCTACCCTTCGCAACCTACCCACCAATAGCCCTGGCCACAATAGCGCTGGCCACCGGCTTTTGCAACCAGCCTTCGTGGCTAGCCCTGGCCACCACCTTTTGCAACCAGCCTTCGTGGCCACACCCTGTATACCTAGACTGGAGCTTATAGCCCAATTGTACAATAGGAGAGATTAGGCCGGTTTCGTTGAGGGCAACGAAGCTTTGTTTGTTGCCCGGCATTTTGTTACAGGTTGCCAAGGGGTGTGGCATTCTGCCACGCCTGCCAATTAGCTACCCATGGTTGTGGGCTAATTCTAGCCAATAGCAGGGCTGGCTTTGGTCAGCCTGCCCCACACTACAATTAGGTCCGTAGCCCATAGCTCTCCCACGCAGCCCAGCTGCCAGGGACCCAACCTACTTAATACATCATCTTCTTTATTACGGCACCCCAGGTTAATCTTTATATAAACGTTTTAAATTTATTTAAATCGTACGGGTATAAAAAATGAAATATTAATTATTTTACGATTATTTATTTTTATATTTTTTTGTTTTTTTTTTATATTTTTTAATAATATAATTATATTTTTTATAATAATAATATTAAAACATTTAAAATTTAATTATTTAATTAAATTTATTATAATTAATATTTTATTTTTAATTGTTTTAATTATAATTTAAATATTTTAAATTTATATTTATTAATTCGAAAAATTATCGAAGTATAATCGTTTATTTAATAATTTAATTAATTTATTTTATTATATATTTTATTATTATTTTATTTTATATAATATAATTATAATATTTTTTAATAAAATTTATTATTAAATTAATATATATTTAACGTTTTTTTATAATTTATATTAATAATTAAACGTTAATTAAATATTGTTTTCGAATTAATATTTTTTTTTAATTTATAAATTAAAATTTATTATTTAAAAAAAATTTTATAACGTTTTTTTTTATTTTAATATATTTTTATTAATTACGTTCGAAAAATACGTTTAAAAATTTTAAAATTTATATTTTTATATTAAATAAACTTTTAAAAAAAAATTTAATATAATTTTTAATTCGATATTTTTATATTTTAATATATTATAATACGATTTTTAATTAATTTAAATATTAAAAATAATTTATTTTAATATTTATATAATTTAAAAAATATTATTATAGTTTAATTTTTATTAATTATTTTTTTAATAATAATTATTTAATTTTTTATTTAAGTTATTATAATATTTTATATAAACTTTTTATAATTATAAATAAAAGTTTTCGTATTATTTTTATTTAAAATATAATTAATTATTAAATTAAATATTTTTATTAGTTTTTTTTTAATTTTTAATTTTAAAAAACAAAACGTAAGAATTCTTTTTATTTATTTCTTTTTATATAATAATATTAAAATTAATAAAACTAATAATACGGACTTAATAAAAAAAATTGTTTTAAAAACTTTTATTAATTATAATAAGGTTTTAATTAATAATTTTTATTAATTATAATAAAGTTCCGGTTAATAACTTTTATTAATTATAACTTCTAATAAAGTTAAAAATAACTAATTTATAAAATATATTTTTATTAATTATATATTAAATTTCGCGATTTATTTTATTAATTATAATATTTATAATAATATATATTCGATTATTAAATAATTGTTTTATAATTATTTTATATTAAATTTTAATATTAATAAAAATATTTCGTTTTTTATTATTTTTTTAAATTAATTATTATTATAATTATTTTTAAAATTAATTATATTATTTCGTATTAATTCGTTAATATTATTTTAATCGTTATTTAATTATTTAATAATTCGTAATTTATTATTTTTTAATCGTTTATTTATTACGTTATAATTTTTAAATATAAAAATAAAAAAATATAAAAAATTTAATATAATAATTCGTAATAATTTCGTAAAATAATTAACAGATTTTAAAAAATAATATATTTAAATTATTTTTATTTAAAAAATTAAAATATATATTAAATATATTAACGTATATTATATAACCGGGTTTTATTTAATTAATAATCGGAAATATTATAATTTAATATTATAACTTATAAAATTAATTATAAAATTTCCGTTTTTTTAATTTGATTTTTTTTAAATTAATAAATAAATTAAATTATAAATTTTAAAAAAAATAATATAAAAAATCGGTTTAATTTTTAATTTTTTTTTAATTTTAAAAAATAAAACGTAAAAAACTTTTTTATTTATTTTTTTTTATATAATAACGTTAAAATTAACAAAATTAATAATACGGATTTAATAAAAAAATTATTTTAAAAACTTTTATTATTTATAATAAAGTTTTAATTAATAACTTTTATTAATTATAATAAAGTTTTAATTAATAACTTTTATTAATTATAATAAAGTTCCGGTTAATAACTTTTATTAATTATAGTTTATAAAATAAAGTTTTTAAATTAAAAAATAAAGTTTTCGAATTAACGCCGTGTAAATAATTAATATAATACGCTGTTAATTAAATTTAAAAAAATTTAAATTAAAAACTTTAATTAAAAGTTTTAATCGTAAAATTTACGTAACCGAAACTTAAAAAGTAAATAAAAACCTTTTTTACGCCGTTTATTTATAAAGTTTCCCGCTCCCGCTTTTTTTTATATATATAAACAACTTTAATAATTTAATAAAATTAATAATTTAATTCGAATTATACATATAAATTAATTTATAAAGTTTATTAAACGGTTAAAAAAAAACATATAAATAAAAATTATGTTTTTATACGAAAACGATTTTAAACAAGTTATATTAATTTTACCGCGTACAGTTAAAAAGTTAAATAAAAATTAAAAGTTTACCGAGTTATAAATAATTTATTTATTAATTATTTATAATATTATAACGTTAGAAAATTTAATTAAACCGGAAATTATTAATTTATTTTATAATAATTTCGGAAACCGGTTTATATAAGTTAAAATTGTTAAATTTTTAAAAAAAATACGTTGTTAAAAATTATAATTCATACGTTATTTAAAAAATTAAAATAATAATTAACTCGGTTTTATTAAATAATTAAGTTTTCGTATAATTAATAAATAAATCAAGTTATAAATTAAAATTAAATAAAGTAATTATAAAAAAACTTTTTTTAAAACGTTTAAATTAATAAACTAGTTAATAACGAAAAAATAATACGGAAAGTCGGTTCGGTTCGGAGTTTAAATCGGTTAAGTCCGGATTCGAAGTTAGTTCGGTCCGGATTCGAAATCGGTTCGGTCCGGATTTAAAATCGGTTTCGGAAATAAAAAAAAATTAATAATAATTAAAAATTATTATTTAATTTAAAACAAAATAATAAAAACATAATAAAGTTTTTTTTTAATAAATATTTATATTATATATTATAAATAAATTAAAATTTAAATCAGTTTAATTTAAAATTTAAATTTAAAATTAATTTAATTTAAAATTAAAAATTATTATTTAATTTAAAATAAAATAATAAAAATATAATAAATTTTTTTTTAAATAAATATTTATATTATATATTATAAATAAATTAAAATTTATTATAATTAATTTAATTTAATTTTTATTTTTTTTTATTAATTAAACGTTTTTTTAAATATATTTAAAATATTAATTTTAAAATATATTTTATAAAATAAATAATTAATTATAATAAAATAAAATTATTTATTAAAATTATTTATATATTTATTTATAAAAAATTTATTTTTATATTTTTAATCGAAATAATATTTTATAATTTTATGATTTTTTTTTTATTTTTAATTTTAAAAAATAAAACGTAATAAAAAAATTTATTTATTTTTTTTATATAATAATATTAAAACTAATAAAATTAATAATACGGATTTATAAAAAAAGTTGTTTTAAAATTTTTTATTATTTATAATTTATAAAATTTTAATTAATAATTTTTATTAATTATAATAAAGTTTTAATTAATAATTTTTATTAATTATAATAAAGTTTTAATTAATAATTCTTATTAATTATAATAAAGTTTTAATTAATAATTCTTATTAATTATAATTTTTAATAAATTTAAAAATAATTAATTTATAAAATAAGGTTTTTAAATTATAAAACAAGGTTTCCGGACTAGCGCCGCGTAAATAATTAATATAACACGCTGTTAATTAAGTTTAAAAGATTTTAAATTAAAGATTTTAATTAAAAGTTTTAATCGTAAAACTTGCGTAATTAAAACAAGTAAATAAAACCCTTTTTACGCCGCTTGTTTATAAAGTCTCCCGCTCCCGCTCTTTTTTATATATATAAATAACTTTAATAATAAATAAAAATTATATTTTCGTATAAAAACGACTTAAAATAAGCCGTATTAATTTTACCGCGTGCGATTAAAAAGTTAAACGAAAAATAAAAGTTTATTAAATTATAAATAATTTATTTATTAACGATTTATAATATTATAACTCCGGAAAGTTTAATCGAATTAAAAGTTGTTGATTTATTTTATAATAATTTTAAGAATCGGCTTATACGAATTAAAATTAATAAATTTTTAAAAAAATACGTTTTTAAAAGTTATAATTCTTATATAATTTAAAAAACTAAAATAACAATTAGTTTAATTTTATTAATTAATTAAATCTTCGTATAATTAACAAATAAATCGAGTTATAAGTTAATTAAAAGAAAACAATATAAAAAGTCGGTTCGGTTCGGAAATTAAAATTAATTAAGTCCGGAAATTAAAGTCGGTTAAATCTGGAAGTTTAAGTCGGTTAAGTCCGGAATCGCCGTCGGTTCGGTCCGGAATTATAATTAATTCAGTCCGGATTCGAAGTCGGTTTTAAAAATAAAAAAAAATCAATAATAATTAAAAACTATTATTTAATTTAATACGAAATAATAAAAACATAATAAAGTTTTTTTTTAAATAAATATTTATATTATATATTATAAATAAACCGAAGTTTTATAATTTTTTAATTAAAATAATATTTTAAAATTAATATTATTTAAATTTATTATTATATTATTAATAAATATATATAATTTTTAAAATTAATTTAAATAATTTAAATTTTTTAATTAATTTAAATTTTTTAATTAATTTAAATTTTTTAATATTATTATTATAATAAAATTATATATAAAATTATATAACGAATTCGGAAAACGTATATTAATTAAAAAAAAAAAAAAAACCGCGAAATTTAATTTTATTAAATTTATTTAATTTATTTATAATTATAAATTTTATTATTTAATTTATTTTAATTATATAATTAATATTATAATTATATAATTAAATATAATAAAATAATAATAATTATAATTTATTATTTATAATTATTAATTATAATTATAATTTTTTATTTATAATTATAACTTTTTCTAACTTATTAATTATTATATTAATTATTAATAAAATATTAAATTATTATTATTATTATAATTTAAAAAAAATAAAAATATTATTTAAAAACGTTTTATTTAATTTAATTAAAATTATTTTTTTTAATTTTAAATTTAATAAATTAAACTTTTTTAATTTAAAAAAAATTAATAATATTTAATAAAATTTCGATATAAAATAATATATTTAAAATATTATTATAATAATAAAAATTATTATAATAAACGATTTTATTAAAATTATAATTAATAATATTTTAAATATTATTAAAATAATATTTTTTAAAAATTATTATAATTTTTTTTAAAAAATTTAATTAATAAATTATTTTAATTTAAATTTTTTTATAATTTTAAAATTTAAAAATTATATAAAAATTTTTAAAAACGTTTATTAATATAATATAAATTTATTTATTTAATTAATTAAATAATATATTATAAATAATAATAAATAAAATAATTTATAAAATAATTTTTTTTAATTATTTTAAAATAAAATTTAAATATAATATATTAAAATATTAAATAATATTATTTAAATTATAATAAATATTAATTTTATTTTTATTTTATTAAAAATTAAAAATAAATATAAACATATTATTATAAATATTATTAAATTAATTATAAATTTTATTTATAAAAATTTCGATTTATTTATAATATATAATATAAATATTTATTAAAAATTATAATAAATCGTAAATTTAATAATTAATTTAATTATAATTAAATTTCGGTTTATTTATAATATATAATATAAATATTTATTAAAAAGAAAACTTTGTTATATTTTTATTATTCCGTTTTTAAGTAATAGTTTTTAATTATTATTGATTTTCTTTTTATTTTTAAAACCGACTTCGAATCCGGACCGAATTAACCTCGAATCCGGACTAAACCGACCGTAACTCCGGACTTAACCGATTTAAACTTCCGAACTTAACCGATTTAAATTTTTAAATTAAACTAACTTTTTATATTATCTTTTCGTTATTAACCGGTTTATTAACTTAAGCGTTTTAAAAACAGTCTTCTTTTAATTAACTTATAACCCAATTTATTTATTAATCGTATAAAGATTTAATTAATTAATAAAATTAAACTAATCGTTATTTTAACTTTTTAAAATATATACGATTTATAACTTCCGAGAACTTTTTTTTTTAAAAATTTAACGATTTTAACTTATACGAGTTAATTCCCGAGATTATTATAAAACAAATTAACGATTTTCGGTTTAATTGGGTTTTTTAACGTTATAATGTTATAAATAATTAATAAATAAATTATTTACGGCTTTGCTAATTTTTCGTCGGTTTTTAACTTTTTAATTATACGCGGTAAGGTTATTATAATTTGTTTTAACTCGTTTTCGTACGAAGACATAATGTATTTTTATTTCGTACGGATTAATTAATATTATTAAAGTTGTTTATATATACAAAAAGGAGCAGGAGCGGGAGACTTTATAAATAAACAACGTGGGGGGGGTTTTTATTTACTTGTTTTAACCGCGCAAGTTTTATAATTAAAGTTTTTAATTAAGGTTTTTAATTTAAGTTTTTATTTAATTAACGTTAGTTTAAAAACTTTATTCTTTAGTTTAAAAACTTTGTTTTATAAATTAATTATTTTTAAATTTGTTAAAAGTTATAATTAATAAGAATTACTAGTTAAAACTTTATTATAATTAATAAAAATTATTAATTAAAACTTTATTATAGTTAATAAAAATTATTAATTAAAACTTTATAAATTACGAGTAATAAAAGTTTTTAAAATAATTTTTTTTATTAAATCCGTATTATTAATTTTATTAATTTTAACGTTATTATATAAAAAAAAGTAAATAAAAAAGTTTTTTTACGTTTTATTTTTTAAAATTAAAAATTAAAAAATTTAATTATAATTATAATTAATATATAAATTTAATTATTAAAATTAATTATATTTATAAATTAAATTAAATTAAAATTAATAATTAAAAATAAAATAAATAAAAAAATAATAAATTATTAATAAATAAAATTTTTTTTATAAATTTATAAATATTTTATATATTTAAATTATATAATTTATTTTTTTTTAAATTATTATTTTTATACGAAAATAAAAATTTTATTAAAAAAATTATTTTATAACTTTATAAATAATTTTTTTATAATAATAATAATTTTATTAATATAAAATATTAAAATTATTTTTAAATATTTTTTAATAAAAATAATACGTTTATATAAAAAAAAACTATTTTTAAAAGAATAATATATAAAAAAATTTGTTTTTTATAATTAAATTTTTATAAATTATTATTTTAAAAAAATAAAAACCCGCGATTATATTTTTCAAAAAAGTTTTTATTATTAATATATATTAAAAAACCGGACGAATTTAATATTTTAAACGTTTAAAATAATAATAAATAAAATAATAAATTAACAAATTTAATTAAAACTTATAATATTTTTTTAATAAATTTTAAATTTTAAATTTATAAATAAATAATATAATATGATTAAAAAAACTTTTAATAAAAATTTAAAAATATTATTAAATAATTTTATTAATTTATATATTAAAAATATATAACCCGTATTTAATTTTTTTTTATTTATCAATAAAACAGTTTAAATATTTTTTAAATTAAATAAGTTTTTTATTTAAAAAAATTAAATATTCGAAAAAGAATTATAAAAATTATTAAAATTTAAAAATTAAAAAACGAAATTTATTAAATATAAAAAATATAATTAAAATTATATTAATATATAAAATTATTAAAAAAAAACATTTTAATTTTTAAAAAAAATATATTAATTTCGGATTTAATTATTATTTTAAATTAATATAATTATTATTAAAAATAATTTAATAAATTATTAATTTATTTTTTTAACGTAAAATTATATTTTTTAATTATAATAAAAAAAAATTCGTAAATTAATAAAAATTATTGTGTTTATTTTTTATAATAATTCGAATAAAAATAAAATCGAATTTAAAATTTAATATTATAAAATAAAAAACTGTTTAAAAATTAATTTAAATTAATTTTTAAATAATATAATAAAAAAAACGGATATTAAATTATATTTTAATAAAATTATAATAAAATTTTTTAATTATATTTAAAACTTAAATATTTTAAAATTATTAAAAATATAAATAAATTAATAATATATTTTTAAAATAATTATTATAACGTTAATATTATTAATAAAATTAAACGTAAATATTATAAATTAATTATAAAAAATAAACTAAATAAGTTTTTTAAATTTAAAAACGTTTTTATACGATTTATTAATAAAATCGAATTATTTAAAAATAAATAAAAAAAAAAGTTTAAAAATTGTTTTTTTATTCGATTAAATAATAAAATAATTTTTAAATATTTAAAATTAAATATTAAATTTAACGTTTTTATTAAATATTATATATAAATAATTTATTATTTTAATATTAAAAATTAATAACGTAATATTATTTATAAAATAAATTAAAATATTAATAAAAATTAAAATTAAAATTAAAATAAAATTATTAATAATATTAATAATTAAAATTAAATTAATAATTAACTTGTTATAATTTTAATAAATTAAAATAATTTTAATAATAAATATAAATTTAAATTTACGTTATAAAAAATTTATTAATTAATTATTAAAAATAAATGTTTTAATTATTATTAAATTAATTATATTTTAAATAATTATTATTTTAAATAAATTTTAATCGATTATAAAATTTGAATCGCGCGAATTGTAATTAATCGTAATTATAATATATTTTTTATTTTTATTTTTATTTTTATTTTTAATTCGTTTATTAAAATATTAATTTGTAATATTTAAAATATTAAAATAATTAAATATAAAACGATTTAAAAAACAAATAATTTTAAAAAAATTAATTTTCCGTTTAAAAAATATATTAATAATAAACGTTATAAATTAATATATTAAAAAAAACTTTTTTTTATTTTATATAATAAATAATAATAAATTATTATTATTAATTTATAAAACTTTCGTTAATATAAAAATTAAAATATATTTAAATATAAATAAAGTTTTTATAAAATAAATTAAATAATATTTACGATTTAAAATTATTTATAATTTTTAATTACGTTTTATTATAAAATATAATAATTAAAAATAATAAATTATATAAAGAAATTTAAAAATAAACTTATAAATAATTAAACGTATATTTAATTACGTTTTATTATTAATATTAAATATATTATATAATTTAATTTTAAAAAAATTATAATTTATAATTTATAATATATTATTAAATTATTATAAATATTGTTTTATATTTCCGGAAAATTTATTATTTTATTTTATTACTAAGTATAATATATTTTTTAATTAAACCGATAATTTATATCGCGGATTAAAAATTTAAACAAACGTTATTTATTAAAACGAATAATTCGATTAAAAATTAAACCGTTATAAAAATTAACGTAAATTTATTATAACCGTTAAATAAATATTATAAAACATTTTAAAAAAAAACCGACCCGACGAAAAAAAAAATCGAAAAAATAAAACGTAGTTTAACTAAGATATTATAAGTATTTCTCGAGTTAACAAAGATAATATTACTAACGGAAAGCTCGAAGAGAGCATTTAACGCCTGGGAATCGGATAATATAAGGCTACTAATGCGTTTATAACAGTGGTTAAAGGTTGCGGAAAAGGATAAGTTTAACAAAGACTATCCCGATGACAACTTTCCGGTTGCTAGGGGGACAATTACTAGAAGGCGCTGCTATGTATAACCTACTTTGAGAGCACTTAACCGTAGGTTAAGGGTTTAAGCCGGCTCGAGGGCGAGCCGTTTATTTTTTTAAAGAGGGGGTAGTTATAATAAATCGTTAATTTAATCGCTAATTTAATTGTAATTATAATTAATGCATGGATTTAATTGTTAAGATTAGCCGTGTTTATAAACTAAGCCGGATTAAAATTAACAGCTGGAGATAAGGCGGATAAAGAAGTAACGGACTGTTAATAAATAAAGGAGATCTTATAAACTTATAAATACTCCACGCGTTTAAATTGCGTAGCTTACTTCTTTTTTTTCTCTTTTAAGTTATTATTTCCGTACGAAAATAAAGATTTTGTTAAAAGAGTTATTTTATAACTTTATTAAGTAACCTTTTTATAACAAATATTAATAATTTAATATTTTTTTATTTTTATTATTATTAACGTATTAATTAATTAATAATTAATTATTAATATAATTTTTTATATTAATAAAATTAAAAATATATTTTAAAATAATTTTAAATTTAATAAAATATAAAAAAATAATTATTAAAAACTGTATTAAATTTTAATTAATTATAATAATTTTAAAAATTTTAATAATAAATTCCGTTTTAATAATAATTATAATCGATTTAATTATAATAATTATTATTATTAAAATTTTAATTATAATTATTTTAATAATAATCGTAATATTTATAATTTAATTAAAAAAATTAATATAAATAATTAATATTAAAATAATTATATTAATAAATATAATAAATAAAATAATTAATTTTATTATAATTAAAAGTTTTATATTTAAATTTATTATTAATAAATTTATTTTTATTATAATAAACATTAAAAAATTAAAAATAAAATATTTTTAATAATTAATAAATATAATTTATAAGAATATAAATATAAATTAATTTTTTAAAAATATATTATAATAAAATAAAAAAAAATAAAAAAAGTTTTTTTTATTAAATATTTAAATATAAAAAATAAAAAATAAAAGTTTATTTATTTCGCGGTTTTATTTTAAATAATATTATTATTAAACGAAAATATATTTTACGAAATAATTATAATATAATATTTTTATTATAATATTTAATTTAATATTAAAACTATATTATTTATATATTATATTTAAAAATAAAATTTTATAAAAAATTTTTAAATTTAAACACGGTTATTTAAAAAACACGTTTTTATAAAAAATAAATATTTTAATATTATTAAAATTTAATTATATAAAAATATTCGTATTAATAAAATATTATTATTTTATACGTATTTTATTTTATTAATATATATATATAAAAATAAAATATAATTATTTATTTAAATATTAATTATATAATTATTATAATTAATATTAAATAATTAAACAAATTTATTTTTAATATAATAATAATATAAAATAAAATATAATATAATAATATTAAAAAATCGATTATAATAATAATTAAAATAATTTTCGATTTATTTTTATAAAATATTATAAATAACGTTTTTAAAACTAAATTATTTTAAATTATTATATAAATTATTAATAATTTAAAATTAAATTTATTATTTAAATCGAAATTTTTATATTAATATATAATTTTTATAAATTATATAAATAAACAAATTAATTTTAAATTTTATAAAAATTTAATAATAAATATAAAAATTATTTAAAAAATAAATTTATTATATAAATATATAATAATTAATATTAATATTATTATATTTTTTTATATTATAATAATTATTTTAATAAAATATATTAATTTTTTTAAAATTAATATATAAAATATTAAATAAAATTATATATTTATTTTAAAATTTTTAAATTTTTTAAAAATAATATTATTTATTTATTTAATTTTTAATTTTAAAAAATAAAACGTAAAAAGTTTATTTATTTATTTTTTTATATAATAACGTTAAAATTAATAAAATTAATAATACGGACTTAATAAAAAACTTGTTTTAAAAACTTTTATTGCTCGTAATTTATAAAGTTTTAATTAATAATTCTTATTAATTATAATAAAGTTTTAATTAATAATTTTTATTAATTACAACTTTTAATAAAGTTAAAAATAATTAATTTATAAAATAAAGTTTTTAAAAAAATAAAGTTTCCGAACGTTAATTAAATAAAAATTTAAATTAAAAACTTTAATTAAAAACTTTAATTATAAAACTTGTATAATTAAAACAAATAAATAAAAACTCCTTTTTTTACGCCGCTTGTTTATAAAATCTCCCGTTCCCGTTTCTTTTTACATATATAAACAACTTTAACAGTTTTAAATTAAACATATACTAATTAATCCGCACGAAATAAAAACTATGTTTTCGTATAAAAACGAGTTAAAACAAATTATAATAGCCTTACCGCGTGCGGTTAAAAAGTTAAAAATTAATAAAAAGTTAACAGAGTTATAAATAATTTATTTATTAGTTATTTATAATATTATAACGCTGGAAGATTTAATTAAACCGGAAATCGTTAATTTATTTTATAATAGTTTCGGGGATTAACTCGTATAAGTTAAAATCGTTAAATTTTTAAAAAAAAAAGTTCTCGGAAATTATAAATCGTACGTAATTTAAAAAACTAAAATAATAATTAGCTCGGTTTTATTAATTAATTAAATTTTTATACGACCAATAAATAAATTAAGTTATAAATTAATTAATAATACGGAAAATCGGTTCGGTTCGAAAGTTTAAATCGGTTAAGTCCGGAAGTTTAAATCGGTTAAATTTAAAATTATAATCGGTTTAATCCGGATTTAAAATCGGTTTAATCCGGATTCGAAACCGGTTTCGGAAATAAAAAAAAATCAATAATAATTAAAAACTATTATTTAAATACGGAATAATAAAAATATAATAAAGTTTTTTTTAAATAAGTATTTATATTATATATTATAAATAAACCGAAGTTTAATTAAAAACTATTAATTTATTTTATAATAATTTTAAAAATTAATTTATATAAATTAAAATTAATAAATTCTTTAAAAAATACGTTTTCGAAAATTATAATTTATATATAATTTAAAAAATTAAAATGATTATTAATTCGGTTTTATTAATTAATTAAATTTTTATACGATTAATAAATAAATCGAGTTATAAATTAAAATTAAACGGAATAATTATAAAAAAATAATACGGGAAATTAATTAAATTTAAAAGTTTAAATCGGTTTAATTTAAAATCGCGGTTAATTTAACCCGAATTCAAAATTAATTTTAAAAATAAAAAAAAATAATAATAATTAAAAACTATTATTTAAAAATAAAACAATAAAAATATAATAAAATTTTTTTTAAATAAATATTTATATTATATATTATAAATAAACCGAAATTTATAATATTATTAATAAAAAATAATAAAATAATATTAATATATAATAATATAAATAAATTAATTGAAATTAAATATAAAATATAATTTAAAATAATTATAAATTATAATATTAAAAAATATTATTATAAATTATAAAAAAAAAAATATAATAATAATAATATTTATAATTAATAATATTTTTTTATTAATATATATTTAATTATTAAATTTAATATTATTATTATTTTTTTTAATATTTTTTTAAAAAATTAAATTAAAAATAATATATAATTTATATTTAATAATTTTAAAAAATTATTTTAAAATAAAATTTTTATATAAAATATATAATTATTTTAAAAATATATAATTAATTAAAATTAAAAATAATATTTAATAAATTAATTATTTTTAATTTTATTAAAAATATATAATTATATATAAACCGAATTTTATTAATAATTTAAAATAATAAAATATTAATTTAATTTAAATTATAATTATTAAAAATTATTAATTAAAAATTTATAAATTATAAATAATAAAATTTTTTAAAATATTTTTTTATTAAATTTATATTATTAATAAAAAAAAGACTTTTTATATTTTATTTTTTAAAATTAAAAAAATTAAAAAAATTAATATTTATACTTATATAATTAATATTTTTTAAATAAAACGTTTTTAAAAATTTTTTAAAAAATATAAAATTTAATAAAAAAATATATAATTAATATATTTAAAAACAAAATAATATAAATAAATTTAATAAATAAATAATAAAATTAAATTATAATTATTATTAAATTTTATATTTTAAATTTAAAAAATTAAAAATTTATAAATAAAAATTTTAATAATATATATAATAAAAATAAATTTATTTATATAAATAAAAAACTGATTTTATTTAATTATTTTGTTTTTATTATTTAATGAATAATTAATAAAATACGAAAAAATCGAATTATCATAAATTTAAAATTATTTAATAATATAATAATTTTAAATATATATTTTTTATTAATTTAAAAATCGATTATTATTTATATAAAAAAATATAAATATATTATTATAATAAATTTTTTAAAAATTTTTATTAATTATTTATTTAATTTAATTATAAAAATAAAATAATTATAATTTTTTTATAAAGTTTTAAAATATTTAATATAATTTTAATAAATTTTTATAATAATTTTAAATATATATAAAAATTTATAAATAAACGTTTTAATATATATTTATAATATATAAAAATTTATTTAAATAATATTATTATTTATTTTAAAACGTTTAAAAAATATATTAAATATATTAAAATTATATTAAATATTTTTAAATTTATAAAATTTA
>MU390477.1:0-16390 GCA_022578715.1 Nemania sp. FL0916
CAATAAAATTATAATTTTTAATTATAATTTAAAAAAAATATTAAAAATATCTGTTATTATTTAAATAAATTAATACGCGAATTAATCTTATTAAGTTAACAAATTTGCGAAATTTTTTTATATATTAACGATTTAAAAAACGATAAAAACGATAAAGACGATAAACTCGATTTAAAAAATATCGTTAAATTATAACCGGATATTTTTATATAATAAAATATAACTAATATTTTTAAACTAGTTATAAATTAAATAGTTATAAATTAAATAAATATAAATTAAATAATTATAAATTAAATAATTATAAGTTAAATAATTATAAATTAAATAATTATAAATTAAACGGTTGTAAATTATATAGTTTTAAATCAAGTATTTATAAATTAAATATTTAATACAACAAATTTAAACGAAGACTTTTATAACATTTAATAAATAATAATTATTAAAACGTTATTATTTTATTAGTATTATATTTTATTAATTATTAATGTTTTTTTCGGAGGGGGTAATTATTACGTTTTCCGATAACTATAGCTTTTTAATAACTGTTTTAAATAACTGTTATATTTACGTTAGTAGTAGGATAGCTTATATAGTTAAATTTAGTTTTATAGATATTAATAAAACAATTTAATCCTTTTTACTTTTCGGATTTTTAAATTATAACCTTCGAACGTAACAGTTTTTTTATTTTTTTAAACCGTTTATTATTTTAATTATTATTTTTATATATTAAATATTATAATTTTATTATTAATTATATATTTTTATTTTAATATTGTAAATATAAATTATTATATATTAATATATAATAGTTTTAAAATTTATTTTTAATATTATACGGATATTATTTTATTTATTAATTTTTTATACGATAATTTTATCGAATTTTTTTTACCGTTTTATAATTTATTAATATTTATTATTTTTAAAATAATATTTTTTAAAATATAACGTTTAATTTTTATTTAAAAACGTTTATTATTTTAACTTATTTTTTTTCGATTTATTTTTAATTTATTAATTATATTAACTGATTTTAAAAACAGTTTTTAATTATTTGTTTTTTTTTAATTAATTAAATAAAAATTTATTTATTAAGTTTTTTTTAAAACCGTTTAATAATTCGATAATATTCGTATATAAATAAACTAAAAAAAAATATTAAAATTATTAAATATTATTAATTTAAAATTAAGTTATATATTATATATTATAAATTAATTAAGTTTTTTAATATTAATTATATATATTTTCGTTATTATAATTATTTTTAAAATTAAATTATAAAAAAACTAAATAAATTTATTATTAATATTAACGGATTTTTTAATATTTATATACGTTAATAAACCGGTTTTTATATTAATTTTTATTTTTAACGATATAAGATTTTAAAATTTATATTATTTATTATTTAAAACAAAATTTTTAAATTTTCGGTTATTACGATTTATTCGCGTTTAATTAAACAATTTTATAATAAATTTTAAAAAAAATAAAAACGTTTATATATTAATTATTTTTTCAAAATATATATACAAATTAAAATCCGATTAAAAAATAAACGATAATATATTTTTTATTTTAATTAACGTTTTTAAAAAACGTAAATTATATTTAAAAAAAAATAATTAACGTATATTTATACGTAAAACTAGTTTTATTTTAATAAATTTATTTTTATTTAAATTTAATAAATATTTTATTAAAAAAAAAATAAAAAAAAATAAAAAGAAAATAAAAAAAAATAAAAAAAAAATAAACTATTTTACGTTTTTTTAATTTTATTTTAAATTTTAATATTTATTATTTAATTTTTAATATTTATTTAATTTATAAAATCCGATTAATTATTATTTTTTATTTAATTAACTTTTATTTAATTAATTTTTATTTAATTAATTTCCGATTAATTACGGTTTTTTATTAAATAAAAATTTAATAACTTTATATTAAATAAGTTTAAAAATAATATATTATTAATTTTATTTAAAAATAAAAAATTTAATAATTCGAATATATATTTAAATAAATATTATTTTTTATTATTATTTTAAAATAATATTTTAATACGGAATAAAATTATTATATTTTTTAACGTATAAATATTAATACGTTATTTTTAACGTTTTATTAAAAATATATATATTCGATAAAAATAATTTAATATTATAAATTTATAAAGTTAAAAAAATTTAAAAAGTTTTTAAAATATAAATTATATAAATTTTAATATAATTATTATTGTTTTTTTTAATAAATTATTAAATATAATTATTATATAATATTTTTAATATAATAAGTTTTTTAATTAAAATAAAAAATAAACATATTAATTTTTTTATATTTTTTTAATTTATATAATTTTAAATTATTATACGTAAATATACGTAATATTATAATTATAATTTTTATAATTATTTTTAATTTTTATATTAAAATTATAATTTATAAATTATATTTAATATTATATTAACGTTTATTTCAAAAAATATTAATTAATATTAATTATTTGAATAATTTTTTATATATTATAAATATTTAATAAAATAATAAATATATTATAATTTTTAATTTTATTTAATAAAAAAAAATAATTTATATAAAGTTTTTTAAAAACTATATTTATTCGATTAAATTAATTATATATATAATAAAAGTTTTATTTGTTTATAAACTTTTTAATAATTTTATATATAATAAATATATAAATAATTAAAAATATTATTTAATTTATCGAATAATTTTTAAAAAATTATTTAATATTTATTATATATTAAAATATACGTTAATATTATTATTAATTTTTAATTTTATATAAATAGTTTAATTATAATTATTTATTAATAATTAAGTTTTTTTATTAAAATTATTTTTAAAAAAATTTAATTCGGATATTTATAACAGTTTTAACTATTTTAATAACTTGTATTAATAATTTATATAAATAATAACTATAGTTATAATTAATAATAATAATTAATAATAATAGTTATAACTTTAATAAATATACGTACTTGTTTAATAAGTTTAACTTTATAGTTTATTTAAATAATTATAATAAAGATAAAAAAAAACGCCGTTAACTTTATAACTTTATTTTTTTTTTCCTCATTTTATAATTAACTTACGTTTTTAAAATTCGTTTTACAGCTACGCTTAACTACCCGCTGTAATAATTATAAAGTCCTTTTATTAACTATTAATAATTAACAATTATATAAAGTACTTTTATTCGAACCGCGTTGTTCGAAAGCTTTAAATCGCGCTAATAAGTTAATTTTTAATAATTCGTTAAATAGTTAATTTTTTATAAATCGTTAAATTTAATCTTTTTATTTTCTCGGTTAAGTATTAATACGTAATAAATATATTACTATTATAATTAAATATAAAAGTATTTTAACTTATTTTACTTGTTATTATTTTACGAATAATTAATATTATTAATTATAAAGCCCGATTTTATATATTAATATTATTTTTTTATCGTTAATTTTAAGTATTCGAAGTTATTATTAGTTTATTATTTTTATATAAACGAGTTTAACGATATAAATTTTAAACGTATTATAAAATAATAAAAACTTCGGTTATAGTTTTATATATTTAATAAATCCGGTTCGGTTTATTAATAAATTAAAATTAAAAAGCCGTGTTTAACTTTTTATTTTAATAATTATAAAGTTAAACAAATATTTCTTAATCTTCGTTTAATAGTTATAATAGTTTAATAAAATACGATTATTTATTTACTTTTAAAAACTTGTTTTATTTAAACTAATACTGCTCGATTCGCGTTATTAATAAGTTATAATTTTATTATTTAATTTTACTTAATTTTTCGTTTAAAAACAACAAGGTTAAACAAAAGACTACTGTTTAAACTTGTTTAATAGTTACGAGTAAAAATAAAAGCTGTCTTTTTCCGGCAATCCTCTTGTTTAAAAGTTACAACATCCTTAAATGCTTCTTTAACTTCCCGATCCGACCTGGCGCTCCACTCTTTTTCAACCTGCGGCTACTTAATTCGTCGACTTGTTAACTTCCGACCCCGCAAGCTCCACTCCTTTAGGCTGCCCCTCGTCTTATTAGTCAATTGTACTATAAACCTGTCAATCCGCCAATCCATCCTATTGTGCAATTGCCTACCAGCCTTTCGACCCTTCAGATCCCCAACCTACTATTCAACCTATAGCCTGTCAACCAATCTATAGCCTGGCAAGCCACCTATAGACCTGTCAATCCGTCAATCCCACCTATAGGTTCGAACCAGTAGGCTGGCCGGCCTTGATCCGCAGTTGCGTTCCTAGTCACCGTCAAGCTCCCATACAGAACGCACTGTTTTTTGACTTTCTAGTAGAAAGCCTCCTGTTAATTGCACTACTGCGCCGCCAATTGCCCACTAGTCCAATAGCCCTCTGGTCAATCAATCTACTGCTCCACGCGCCAGCTACGCAATCAATCCGGCAGTTCTAGACCTATTAGCACAAGTAGCTCCAAATGGCTACACCTGCTATTGTACCAATCGACCTGCCAACTTCTTTTTCGCTAACGCATTCGAACAGCTTTGTTAACCTGTTCGGTCCTTAAACTTAACCGACTTTTTGTTCGAACCCTGCGGACAAACCTACTTTTAGCCCTATATAATTTAAGTAATAATGTTAATTTAACTGTTATAAACTATTGTTTAAACTGTTTAACTTGTTTAAAATTAAAAAATAATTAAAGAATAAAAAGTTAATTAAAAAAAACAAAGATTTTTTTTAATAATTTATATATATTATACGTTTTTTTTAATATTTATAAAATTATAAAAAGTTATAATAGTTTTAATTATTTTAATAACTTGTATTAATAATTTATATAAGTAATAATTATAATTATAATTAATAATAATAATTAATAATAATAATTATAACTTTAATAAGTATACGTATTTGTTTAATAAATTTAATTTTATAGTTTATTTAAACAGTTATAATAAAAATAAAAAAAAACGCTGTTAACTTCGTAACTTTGTTTTTTTTTTTTTTTTTTTATAATTAATTTATGTTTTTAAAATTCGTTTTATAATTACGTTTAATTACCCGTTATAACAATATTATTTATATTATAATTATAAAAAAACGTATTAAAAAAAATTAATTTGTTTTTATTTTTTTATACGCGAAAAATTAATATAAATTAAAAATAAACTATTAATAATAAAAAATTTTTTTTTTATAATTAATATATATAATTTATAAAATCTAGTTTAATTTTTTAATATTATATAAATATTATATTAAAATATTAATAATAATCGTTTTATAATACCCGATATATATTTAAATAATATATCGTAAATATATATTTATTATTTTATAAATTTATATTTTTTATTCGAAAAATTTATTATATTTATTAATAAATTAAATTTAGTTCGGATTATTTATAATAAATTCGTTTTTCGTATACCGGTAATTAAATTAATAACGTTCGGTTTTATTTAATAAAAATTTTTAATATATAAAAAATAATATATTTTTAAAATTTAAATTAATTTAATAAACGAATTATATATATATAAAAAAAACATACCGAGTAATATTTATTTTATATTTTTTAATCCGGTTATATAATAATTTTATATTTAATTTTCGTATATTTTTATTTATTATTAATTTATTAATTATAAATTAATATATACGTTTAATTTAAATTTTACGTTTTATTATAATAATAACGCAGTATTATATATTATACGTAAATTAAAAACGTTAAAATTATTTAATAATAAAATTATATTTAATAATATTTATAATTTATAAAATATTTTTTTCGATTATATTTTATTTATAAAATAAAAAATATACGATATTTATTAACTTTTAATTTATTAAATAAATAATTTAATTATATTAATTTAAAATGTTTTAATTCCGAAATAATTGTTAAAAAATATTTTTTAAAAATATTAATAAAAAAAACTATATAATTATAATAAATTTTTAAATATTATTATATATTATATTTTTATTATATAACCGAATAATAAATTTTTATATTTCGGGCGTAAATAATAATTTTTTACGTTTTATTATTAAAAATAATATAAAATAATTAAAAATTAAAACACGAAAATTTTTTAAATATTAATTTATATTATATATATTATATAATTAATTAAATAATTTTTTTTTATTAAATACTTAATAAATAAATTTTTTATTTAAAAAATATAAAAAACTGTTTTATTATATAATCGCGTTTTATTTATTCTTTTTAAACTAATAATATATTTTAAATTATAACTCGGAATAAATACTGTTAATATATATAATATAAAATATATATTTATTTATAAATTTATTATTTTATATAATTTAATGTTTTTTTAATATATAATATTTTTAAAACTTTTAAAAACTTTTAAAATTATTAAAAAAAAAAAAGTTAAAAAAAAACAGTTATAAATATTTAAAAATTTAATATAACGAATAATTTTTAAAATATTATTTATAAAATTATATATTATATACGATTAATAAATTATTCGTATTATAATTCGTAGTTTTTAATATTATACGTATAAATTTTATAATAATTTTTAATTTATTTCGTTTATTATATTTTAATATAATTTTAATATATATACGAAAAAAAAAATTTTTTATTATATTAATAATATTAAAATTACGTATATTAATTAAATAATAATATAATATTTCTTTTTATAACTTACATACGTTTATTAAAATTTTTTAATAAATATTATAATAATTATAAATAAACTAATTACGTTATATATTATAATTTTATTAATATTCGTTTTTTTAAAAAATAAAAAAAATAAAAATTATAAATATATAATCTTGTTTTATAAATATTAATATATGTTCGCAAATTAATAAATTATAAAAAACTATATTTTAAAATTTAAAAAATATTATTAAAAACAAACGTTTAAATAAAACTAATATTAATATATTTAAATATTAATTTATTTAATTAAATTTAATAATATTAATTAAATTTAATAATAAAACTTATAAATAAACGTAAGATTAAATATATTATATTATTAATTTTTTAAATTAATTAATAAGTTTTAAAATTAAAAAAAAAAAAACGTTTTAATAAGTTTATTATAATAAAACTTCCGAAAATGTTTAATTAATTATTAAATTTATAAATTAATTAATTTTTTTTAAAATTAACGAAAAAAAAACGTAAAAATTATTACTTTTTATTTTTTTTCGAGTATTTATATTATATTTATTATTTATATTTATTTTTATAAAAAAAAAACTTTTTATAAATAATATTCGCGAATTTTTTTAAAAAAAGTTTAATTAATTATTATTTTTTAAAACGTTTATTATTTTATTATAATTTAAATTATTAAAAATAATAAAATCGTTAAATAAATTATTTTTATTATTAATTAAAATTATAAAATAAATTAATTCTATATTTATTATTATTATTATATTAATTTAAATTTTATTATTATAAAAAAATTTAAAAAACTTATTATTTTTTTTATTTAATTAAATATATATTTAAAATTATATAACGGATTATAATTTTAATAATTTTTTTATATAACTTTTAATTTTTCGCGTAAAATAATTATAAAAAATAAGTCCCGATTATTAATATATATAACATATATCGGATTTAATAATAAAAATAAAACTTTTTTAAAATAAAATACGATTTATATTAATTTACGCCGTTTAATAATTATTCCGTACTCGTAAAATAATAATATATTATAAAAAAACAAATAATTTAATACGGTATATTAATTAATTAAAACGTTAAAAATTTATTTATTCCGGTTAAAAAAAAACCGAAAATTTGTTTTTTAATTAAAATTTTTAAACAGCGTTTTTTTAAAGTTTAATTATAAATAAAAAATATAATAATATTAATTTTATTATTTTTACTAAATTAAATATACGCGGGTAATTATATTTAATATAATAATAAAATATAAAATAAGTTTAAATAATTTTTTAAAATTTTTAATTTATTAATTAATTAAAATATATTTATATATTTTAAAATAACGTAAAAAAAATTAACGTAATATAATATATAAATAATATTATTTATATTATAAATTAATATTAATTATAATTTTATTTATTAAATATTATATAAAACGTTTTTAATATTATAAAAATAATCGTTAATTATATATTTTTAATTATAATTTAAAATTATTAAAATATTTTATTTATTTCGTGTTAAATATAACAGTCTTAACCACCTTAGTGGCCTGTATTAATAATTCATGTAAGCTGTGGCCACGGCTGTGGCTGGTGGCAGTAGCTAGTAGTAGTAGTTGTGGCTTGGCAAGTGTACGGTATCTGTTTAGTAGGTCTAGCTCCTGTAGCCTACTAGGTAGCCATGGTGGGGAAGGGGATAAAAGGCTCGACCGCGGCCAGCTTCGTGGCCCGTCTCTTCCTTTCTTCCCCACCTTATAATTCATATACCTCTCCAGAATTAGTTATACAGTAACGCTATACCACTCGCTGTAACATTAAATCGATATTAATTATTAAAAAACGTTAATTATAATATATAAAATTAATAAAAACGTAGTTTTAAAATAATTATAAATAATTATAAACTTATAATTTAATTTTCGTAATATAATTTTCTATATATAATATTATTATAAAATTTATTTTATAATTTTTTATTATTTATTTTTAAATATTTATTTTTAATATTATTTAATTTTAATTATAATAAGTTAAAATAAATATATTTTTTTTTGTTTTTATTTATTTAATAAATTATTAAAAAAATATTTAAAATAAATAATTATACGTTTTAAAATATTAAAAAATTTATAAAATAAAAATAATTTACGTACTATATATATTTTTAATATTAAATTAAAAATATTAAATTATTATTTTTTTATTTAAAATAAAAATTTTAATTATTAAATTATTAAAATTTATAATTTATTAATTTATTAAAATTTTAAATTTATTTAATTAATATAATTATAATAAAAATTTATATAAATTATATTATTATAATAGTTTTATTTTGCGAAAAATAATATTATTTTATTATAAATGTTTTAAATCGGACGTTTAATTGTTTATACTTATAAAATAATAATATATTATATAAAAACGAATAATTTAACGCAGTATATTAATTAATAAAAAACCGAGTAGTTTATTTTTTAATCGAAATTTTCGGCCGGTTTTTTATTTATATAAATAAAAATATTAACTGAAAATCTCGATTAATAAAAATATTAAATTATTATTTTTCCGTTTTAAATAAAAGTTTGAATTATTAAATTTATATAAATTATATTATCGTATTAATTTTATTCCGTAAAAAAATATTTTTTTATTTTTATATTAAAAATATTAAATTATTATTCCGCGAAAAACAATATTGTTTTATTATAAATATTTATAAATAATAATAACTCGTAAAAATTATTAATAATATTTATTTTATAATTATAAAAATATTTTAATAAAACTTTTAATTTTTATTAATTATTTGTTATATTAAAAAAAATAATTAAAAACGTGTTATAATTAATAAATTACGCGATTAACGGGTTAAAAATATTAAATTATTACTTTTTTATTTAAAACCGAAGTTTTAATTATTAAACTACCCGGGTTTATAATTTGTTAATTTATTAAAACCCCGAGTTTATTTAATTAATATAACTATAATAAAAACTTATTATTAAATTTATTCCGCGAAAAATTATATTATTTTATAATAAACGTATATAAATAATAATTATTTATAAAAATTATTAATAATATTTATTTCGCGATCGTAAAAATATTTTAATAAAATACCCGGGTTTTATTAATTACTCGTTATATTTAAAAAAAAATAATTAAAAACGTTATACGATTAATAAATTATATAATTAATAAGTTAAAAATATTAAATTATTATTTATTTGTTTAAAATCGAAATTTTAATTAATAAAACGTTAAAAATAAACGTTTAATAAATATTATTATATTTAATTTATATAAAATTTATTATTTATATTTTTTTATATTTATTTTTTTTTATATTAAATTAATAATAATAAAGTTTTATTAATTTAAAAATCGTATATTATATAATTTACGTAAATATTTTTTTATTATAAAAAATTTTTAATTTTTAATATTATTTTTTTTATTTATTATAATATAATAAATAAAACTTTTATTTAAAAATATATTGTTTTTTATAAAAAAAATTTATAATTTTTTATAAAATATTTTATATAAATTAAAAATAAAAAATTTAATAAAATTAAAAAAAATTATTTATTATAACGTTAAAAAATAAAAAATATTTAAAAATAAATATTAAATAATAATATATTAAATAAAAATTTTAAATTATTAAATATTATTTAATATTAAACGTTTAAATAAATTAAAAATAAAAATCGTTAAATTCGGGATTTAAAAAATTATATAATATATATTTTATTAAATAATACGAAAAATTAATAAATATAATTTAAAAAAGTTTAAATTTAATAAATTTAAATGAATTAAAAATTTAAAAACAAATAATATTTAAATATATAATTTATTATTTTTAATATATAATATAAAAATAATAATATTTATACAAAATTATTTAAAAATTAATTTATATATTATATAATAATATAAATTAAATTATATAAAAATTTAAAATATATAAACTTATTTTTATTAAATATTTTTAATTTTTTTAATAAGTTTTATTTATTTAATATAATAAATTTAATATTTAATATTATTATAATAAAAAAAATATATATTATTATTAATAATTAAAAACTAAATAAAAATAATATAATATTAAAAAAAATATATATTATTATTAATAATTAAAAATTAAATAAAAATAATATAACGTTAATAAAAATATATATTATTATTAATAATTAAAAACCGAATAAAAATAATATAACGTTAAAAAAAATATATATTATTATTAATAGTGAAAAATCGAACAAAAACAATATAACGTTAAAAAATATATATTATTATTAATAATTAAAAACCGAATAAAAACGGTATAATATTAATAAAAATATATATTATAAAAAATAATTATATTAAATATTATCGTTTATTATTTTATTTATTAATAATTTAAAAAAAAATTTAAAATTAAAAATATAATAATTTTAATATTAATATCGATTTATTAAATAATATATTATTAGTTTTTTTTTTAATTATTAAATAATAAATTTTTAATATTAAAATTATAATTATTTATATCGTTTAATAATTAAATATTTTCGTTTAAATTTATAAATACGCGATTTATATATATTTTTAAAATTATAATAATAAGTTTAATTTTTATATTATATTAATTTTTTGTTTTTTTACGTTATTATATATAAAACAAGTTATAATTAAATTTATAAACGTAAATTATAACAATATAAATACCGAGTTTTTTTATTATTATTAACGTTATTATTAAAATATTTATAATTTTTAAAATATTAAACTATTCGTATTTTAATTTTTAATAAAAATTACGTTTTTATTATTTTTAAACCGTTTTAATAATATTATTTTTTTAATACGGGTTTTTATATTTTTAAATAATATTATATAATTAAATAATAACGTTAACGTTATTATTTTTATAAATAATAATTATAAACCCGGATATTTATTAATTATTTATTATTTAAAATTAAACTCGGATATTAAAATATTTTATTATATAAAAAATAAAAAAATATTTATAAATAAAATATATACGTATTATTAAATAATTTAATAAATATTTATAATAACGTAAAATAAAATAATATTTTTATAAACGTATTAAAACAAAATTTTAAATAAACAATTAATAGTTTTTCGTAAATTCGAATAATTTAATAAAATATTAATAAATATATAATATTTATTTTTAAATTAATATTTAAAAAAAATTTAAAATTTAAAAATCGGGTTTAATAAAATAAATTTAAAGTTTTTTATTTATATTTTTTATAAGTTAAATTAATTAATAAATATTAAAAAAAATAAAATTTAAAAAAGTTTATATAAATAAAATAAAAAAACGTAAATATATTTTAAAATATTAATTAAAAATTTAATATAATTATATATAAGTTTTAAATAAAAAAAACAATTTTTAACCCGGAAATATAAATAAAAAATATATATATAATTAAAATTTTAAATTTATAAAAAAATATTAATAATATTAATATATTTAATTATTAATAATAATTATTAATTTTGTTTTAATTTCCGGAACTAATATTAAAATAAATAAAAAAATATAATATAAATAGTTTTTATATTTATTTAATATATAATATATTATATAATAATTTTTAAATTTAAATTTTATATTTAATATATTTTTTATTTTAAATTTAATATATATAATTTTATTTTTGTTTTATTTTTTATAATAATTTTTAATTTATATAATTTCGTTTTTATTTTATTTTTTATAATAATTTTTAATTTATATAATTTCGTTTTTATTATATTTTTTATAATTTTATAATAATTTTTAGTTTATATTATTTTATTATTATAATAATTTTAATATTTTTAATTAAAATTAAAATTTAAATATTTACGTTTTTATATATAATTATTTTGTTTATTTTTTAATTAAATTTATTGTTTTTTTTTATAATTTTATTTATAATATTTAAACAAATTATAAAACTTATTATTATTTTTAATTAAATATTATTTAAAAATAATTTTATTTTATAATTTATTATATTTAATTATTTATAATTAATAAATAATATAATAAAACTTAATTATTATTTTTAATCCGGTTTAATAATTTATTTTTTAATTTAATATTATATATTTTTTTTTTATCCGATTTATTATATTTTTTAATAATTTATATAATATATTTAATTTTTATTTATTAATTAATTTATTTTAATTAATTATATTTAATTTTTAATAATAATTTATTATTTAAATTATTTTATTTAAATATTTGTTTGTAATTATTATTTTAATAATACGTAGTTTTTTTAATTTATAGTTTTTTTTTTATTTTTAATATTTTATAATTTTTCCGAAAAAACGGTAATATTAATATATACCGCGTATTTTATAATTCTGTTATATTATTTAACTTTAAAATTAAAACCGCGAGTTTTTTTTTATTTTTATTTAATTAATAAATATAAAATTTTAATTTTAATAAAACTTAATAATAAAAATAAATTATAATTAATTGTTAATTTTCAAAATAAAAACGTTTATTTATTATTATTAATAATAATATATTTATATTTAATATTATAAAAATTAACTTACCGCGGGCGTACGCGAATATATTTAATATAAAATTATATATAATTTTATTATATATTTAATTAAAATTTATTAACGTTTATTATTAAAAAATATTAAATTAATATTATTTATATAATATATTTTATAATTTATAATTTTAAAATTTTAAATAAATAATAAAAAAATATAATATTAAAATAAATAATTTAAAAAACAAATTTTAAAATAATTTAATCGGAATTTTTAATTTTATTATATATTATATTTAAATCGAAAAATTATTTATTTTTAATAAAATTTTATTAAATAATAATATTCGAATAATTTATTTTATAAACTATAAAATAAAAGTTAAATTAAAAATAATAATTTAATATATTAACGTTAATAAAAAATAAAAATATATAATAATAATAATAATAAATATTAAATTTATAAAGTTTAATAATTATTATAATAATACGGAATTTTAATTAAATATAATCGAATTATTAAAAAACGGGTTAATTTAATATTTAATTTTTTTAATATACGATCCCGATTTAAATTATTAATTATTATTAATATATAATTATATTAATTATAAAACGTTTATTTAAAATTTATATTTTTTATTTCGAAAAAAACGAAAACGTTATATTTAAATTTATTTAATATTAAAATTAAAAATAATCGGTTTTTAAAACAGAAAACGAAAGATTTAATAATATATAAAAAAAATTATATATTAAATTTACCCGTAAATATATAGATTTTATATTTTTAAATACGCGCGGGTTTTTTTTATTATTAAAAGTTAAAATATATACGACGTATATATAATTTTAAAATATATTAACATATTAATACGTTAATAATTTAAAAAAAACTTAATATTATAATAAAAAAAATACGTAAAAAAACGGATAAAAATTATTAAATTAAACGGTTTTTTTTCGAAAATTATAATATAATAAATAATATTAAAACTTTTAATAAATAATAAAATATTAATTAAAAATATTTAAACGTAATTTAATATTTAAACGCGGTTTAATATTTAAACTATTATAGCGGAGCAGTTTACGGAGCTGTTAAACGAATTTTAAAAACGAAAATTAATTATTAAATAAGGAAAAAAAAAAAGAAACGGAGCTATAAAGCCGGCTCGTGTTAATTTATTTATATTATTTATTATTAAGTGTAATAAGCGGTATACGTTAATTATAATTACACTTATTATTAACTTTTTAATTTTATTTATAAGTTATAATTATTAAGTTTATAATAAATTAATTATTTTATATAATTATTAAATTATTAAACCGTAATTATTTTTTTAAACTTTTTATTTATATAAAAATTATTAAAATATAAAAGTTTATTAAAAATAATTAATTGTTTTCGTTATTTTTTTTATTATAAAAAAAATATATTTATAATAAAATAATATAATATATTTTTTAATTTTATAAATATTAAAACTATATTTTTTATATTAATTATATTAATAACGATTTTATCGATTTTTTATTATAAATTAAATAATTATAAAATTTATAAATGTTTAAATTAACGAAATAATAATTTATTCGTTTAAGTTTTAATATTTAAATAAATTAATCTTTATTAAGTTTAAGTTTATAAACGTAAGTTTATTATTTATATAATAATTTATATTAATAAAACAAGAATAATTTTTATTATTTAATTATATAAAAAGTTTAATAAATTTTTTATTATTAAATTTGTTTTATAATTTAAAATTAATAATAACACGTAAGTTTTAAATTTATAATTAATCGAATTATATAATTATATTAGTTTTATAATTTAATTATTTTTAATTAATTAAAAAAATTCGAATTAATTAATTATTTTTTATATATAAATTTTAAAGTTTATATAATATAATTATTATTTTATTTAAGTTAATATAAATACGATTAAATGTTTTCGTAATAATATAATAGTTTTATTTATTAAATTTATTATTAAAAATTTATAATTAAACGATTTATTATATTTTTTAATTTAATTAATTATATATATAAATAAATTAAACGCGAATAAAACTAATAATATTTTTATTAATTTTTATTTTATTTTTTAATTAAAAAAGTTAAATTTTTTATTTAGTAAAACTTATAAAAAAAATAAATTAAATATAATTAAACAAGGTTTATATAATTAAAAAGCCGTTATAATAATAAATTAAATAATTTTAAACTTTTCGATTTTTATAATATAATTATAACGGATTTAATTAAGTTTTTATTATAGTTTTTATTCGAAAGTTTAAATTAAAAATTTTCGGGAATATTTTATAATTATATAAATTAAGTTTTAAATTTATTAAAAGTTAAAATGTTTTTTTATTAAAATAAATACGTTAAAAATTTATATAAAAAAGGATTTTTTAAACGAAAAATTAAAAATTATTATAATTATAATAAATAAATTATATAGTTTAATAAAAAACGGTTAAATTATATAATTTAATAAAAAATAAATAAGTTAATTAAAGTTTTAATAAAACGGGGTAATTATTAAAAAAAAGTTTTAATAAATCGTAATTTTTTAATTAAATTATAATTAATATTAAAATAAAGTTAAAATAATTCGAAAATAAAAAATACGGAATTATTTCGAAATTTTATATTATAAATTTTTTTAAACGTTAAAAACCGGTATTTTTAAATATAAATATATTATAATTTATATTAATTTCGGTTTTTAAATATTTACGTTTAATAATAAAAAAAATTAAACAACGTATTAAAACAATTTTATAAGTTATAAAAAGTTTTAGTTAATTAATAAATAAGTTATAAAAAAAACTAATTTTTATAATATAATTTAATTAACAAGTTTTTTAATTATAAAATTTATTAATAGTTTATAAAAAAATTTAATAATTATTATAATAAAATAATTTATAAAATTATTAAACGAATTTTAAAAACGAAAATTAATTATTTAAAAAAAACGAAGTTATAAAATTAATTCATATTAATTTATTTATATTATTTATTATTAAATATAATAAATAATATATATTAATAATAATTATATTTATTATTAATTTTTTAATTTTATTTATAAAT
>MU390478.1:0-15795 GCA_022578715.1 Nemania sp. FL0916
TATAAATATAAAATAATTTAAAATATTAATTAATTAAACCCGAAAATAATATTATAATTAAAAATATAAACAGTTTAATACGTTTTATTAAAAAAACAATTTTTTTTTTATTATTTTAAAAATAATTAAAAACGGACGTTATATTAAAATTAACATGTTAATAAAAATATAAATTAATAATAAATTTAAATTTCGGCTATTTTTAAATATTTTATAAATAAAAATTTATAACGTAATTATTAATATATTAAAATAACAATTAATAATTAAAACGGTATAGAATATTTACGTCTTTATAAAAATCGAAAAACGTTTAAATTTAATTCGACGAAAAATTATTATAACTATAACAACATCCGTATTATTATTTTTAACTACTTTAATTTTTATTAAACGATATTATTTTAACTATTATTTATTTAACGGATTACGTTAATAATACGCGTTTTTAATTAATTTTAAAAAATCTTACGATATTATTATAAACGCGTTAACCCCGGCTGTTATATATTATAATAATACTTTAAAAATAATATATATACGTTAAAAAACACGATTAAAAACTATTATAAATTTTAATATTAAAAAACGTAAAAAGGTTAATTAAACAACGGTTTTTAAACATTTTAAAAAAAACGAAATCGATATAATTAACGATTTATTAAAAAACTTTTATTATTAACTTAATAACGTATAAATAATTAAAAAAACACATATTTTTATAACATTTATACGTTATTTAATAAAAACCTTAAACGTTTAAAAAATATTTTATTTTATTAAATTAAATATAATATATACGTTTTTAATAAAAACCGTAATTATATATAACGTAAAATTAACTTATTCGAAAAATACGATATTTAATTATTTAAAAATATTATAAATCTTTTAAAAAAAAACAAAATAAAAATCGACTTAATAAACGGTTAACAAAACTAAAAAATTCGTATAAGATTATATCGTTTTAATATTAAAAATAAACAATTATTAAATTAAATATTCGATTTAATATATATTTAAAGTAAAATAAAATAAATACGTTAATTATCCTTATTCGGATGTTTTATTTTTATTATTTAAAAAATAATAAACGGATAATATAAAAGACGTATAATCGTAGATTTACACTTTTTAAATATTATAATTATTTTTAACGTATATTTTATATTAATATAAAACGATATTATTTTTAATCTCCGTAATAAAAAAGTAATATTATTATTTAATATAATATTATTTTTTTATTAATTATTAATTAAATTATATTATTATAATCGTATAATCGTTATATTTTTAAAAAGTTTAAAATAATTTAATATTATATTAATAAAATATTATAATAATTTAACTTATAATTAATATTTTATAAATATTAAATTTAAAAATATCCGACGTTTTTATAAAGTTTATATAAACGATATTATTATAACTAGTAATATAAAAAAAGAATATTTTATTTATTTAAAAATAGTTTTATAACGTTTTTAAAATATCGGTTTAATAATATCGCCGAAAAAGTTATTCTGCGGTTATTTTATAATTAATTTACTTAAACTTTATATAAACAGCAGCGGTATTTATATTATTAAAAATAAAGTCGAAACTATTTATAAAATTAAATTTTTACAAACATTAAATAATTTAAAAATATATATTAAATTAATAATATAATTTTAATAATATATTTTATAGTTTTAATAAAAAATTAAACTTTTATAAAATAAAAAAACCGTATTATTCGTAAAAAGTCGTAAAAATAACAATATATTAAAAAAAATAAAACGTTAAAAAAAATTTTTTTTTAAAACAACGTTTTTAAAATATAAAAATAAAACATTAAAACTTCGATATTTTTTAAAATAATTTAATATATAAAATATATTTGTTTTATTAAAACTATATTTAATAAACGTTTTTTAAAATTAACGTTTTTAAAAAACGTAAATATAACGTTATAGTTTTTTATTTACGTTTAATATAATACGGAAGGCCGATAACCGTTAATAATATTATATTTATTTTTTTTAAAATAAAATATTAATAAAAAAAAAATTATTATTTTACCGAATTAAAAATCGTATATTTAATTTAAATTTATCGATAATTACGTTTATAGATTTAATTATATATAATAATAATAATAATTTTTACAGATTATCGAGTAATACGTAGTATTTATTTTTAAAAAAACTTCGTTATTACGGATATCGTAAAAATAAACTTTTTTTTTTTATAATTTTTATATATTTAAATTAATATTGTTTAAATATATATTATATACTCGAACGAATTAATTTTATTTCCGACGTTTTTTTTTATTTATTAACTGATAATTTTCCGTAAAATATTATTAAAAAAAATAATAAAACTAATTTTAAATTAAAGAATATTACGGATAGATTTATATACGTTATAAACATTATATAAATAAACGAAATATTTTATAAACGTTTAATTAAAAAATACTTTAAAAATAAAAAATTAAACAAAATAATAATATTATTATAAAAACTAATAAATTATTCGTTTAAAATCGGAAATAATAATTTATTTTATTATTTATTTAATAATATTATACGGAAATTAATAATATTAAAAAACTATATATAAAAAATCTTATAAACAGTTTATAATAATAAATATTATTTTAATATTAAAAAAATATTTTAAATATTATTTTTAATGTTTTATAAATAAATAAAACATAAGTAAATTAACGGGTGTTTTATAACTGATTTAATCTAAGTTAATTTTATATTATACGATAATTATAAATTTTATTATCGGAATATTATTCGTATTTTCGAATATTATATTATAATAATTAATAAAATTCGTAAAATTTAATATTTTAATAACGATTATTTATAAATATAATAAAAAAATAATATTAATATTAAAATATATTAAATACGACGTAAAAAACTAAGTAATTATTATAACGAACATGTTAATATTATATAAATAAAAAATCTTAAAAAAGATTATTTCGGATCGAGATTTTAAATTTGTATTAAAATTTTAAAAAATATTGTTCGACTGTATAAATATTAAATTTCGTTTTTTAATAATATATTACTTTTAAATAAACAACTAGTTAAAACGAAAAAATTAAAACGTCGAAATCGTTATAAGATATTATTATTTAAATTCGGATATTTTTTAAACGTTAATAATAATTTTATTTTAATATATGTTTAATAATAATCGATAAAACATTTTAAAAAAATCTTTTAATAAAATCGTATTAAAATTTAAACTAAACTTATTACTGTTTATAATAAAAATATTTAAATTAGTTATAAATTATAAAATAATACGTAAAATATATTAAAAAGAAGTTTAAATATAATAATAAATATATATTTTTAAAATTTAATATAAAAAACAAAATATATTTAAAACTATATAAAAAATATTATTTATTAAACAAACTATTTAAAAAATAGTCGTAATAAAAAACAAACTTTTTAATTATTATCCGCTGTTTAAAATATTTAATATATAAACTTAATTTTTTATAATATTAAAAAATATATCGTATAATATTAATAGTTTAATTATATTTTATACTTCGTATTAAAAACTTTTTTAAACGTTATAAACCCGAATTAAAATAAATATTTATAAATAAAAATAATAACGAATAATATTTATACGAAATTAAAAAATTATTTAAAAAACGAATTAATAAATAAAAAAGGCATTTTTAATTCGAATATTTTATTAAATAAAAAAATTATTTTATAATACACGATTAATAATATTTTAAAAATGTTTTAATATAAAACGCGGAACAATTAATAAATAATTTTAATATAACAAATTTGTTGTTAAAAAACGAAATAATATATAAATTAAAAAAAATATTAAAAAAAAGCCCCGTTAATATAAAAAATAATATCGCGGATAATTAAAAAATAATACACATAATTTTTATTATTAATATAAAAGTCGTTATTTTAAAAACGATTATTTCTTAACTTCTTATACTTTACGATTATTATTTTATTAACTTAATTATTATTATTATTTTATATTATACCGTTATTTTATTATTATTATTTTTTATAAACAATTATACACGTTAGTTATTTATAAAATATTTTATATACGGTTATTTTTTTTATATATTTATTTTATAAACAAGTTTACGATTTATATTAATATAAACCGGACATTATAAAAATATTTCGATATTTGTTTATATTATTTTTTACGATGTCGATTAAAAATAGATTTAATAACTACTTTTTTTTATACGGGATAAATAATCCGACTTTTTGTTACGATCTAACAAGAGGGGAATGGCCCGTTGGCAGGCCTAGCGCGGGGAATGGAAAAGTATACTTCGAAAGATGTAATATTAAAGTATATATCGGTTAAAGTATATAATTACGTAATAGTTTACTAGCTTACTAGTTTACTAACTTACAGTAATTTAAATTTATTAGTTTATAGTAATCTAAGCTTATTGGCTTACGGTAATCCAGGTTTATTAGTTTATAATAATCTAAAAAGAAATTAATACGGAAAAAAGTAGTCAAAGTTTTTTTATATAAACATTTATTTATTCCTATACTTAGTTACTCGTTTTTATTTTTTAACTTTTAATTTAAAACTATAATTCAGATTTAAATACGAATACAATTATTGAATTATTTTTAAGTATATTTTATTAAACAAGTAATAAAAGTATTATTAAACTTTTTTTACGGATATTGTTAACAACTTTATTATTACTTATAAATTAAAACCCCGATATTGTTTTTTATATCCGATGTATAAAAATATAAAAAGTCCGTAATATTTTAAAAACTTTTTAATTAATAAAATTTAATATAACAAACAGATACGAATATAAAAAACCTTAATAATAACAAAATTACCGATAAATTTTTAAAAAAATATACCCCGAGAATTTTTATTACTAATAAAGTTAAAAAACTAATGTTTTAAAAAATAAAACATTAATAAAATAAAATTATAAAATTAAAAACCCGTAAATAAAAAACAAAAAAACAAAAAGTTTAATTAATTATATTAAAAAATAAACAATTAATATTTATTATTAAAAAAACAAAAGCAGTATAATTAATCCAAATACTACCGTTATAAAAAACAATAATAGTCTAAAGTTAAAAACTATAATTAGAACTAATTATACCTAAAGTTGACTAAAGAAACGAGAACAAAGGCGAGATAAACGAAAACAAAAAAAACGAAATAAAAAGTGAAAAAAAAAAAGAAAAAAAAGAAATAAAACAATTTAAAATATTTAAAACAACAAGTTAAAAAATACTAACTATTTAAATAATTTAAAAACTTAAAATTTAAACTTCTAATCTAGTTTTTATTAAATTATTTAAAAATTTACTACCCGAAACAATATTTCTAACTTTAATTTTTATTAAACTTAGCTAAACTTTAGTAATTGTAAAAATTATAAAAAAAAAAAAAAAAACTAATTTAAAAAAATATTACTATTACTTTTACTATTATTAAAATCAAATATTATATTTAAACTATTTAATTTTAAAAGTTTTAAACTAATATTTTTAAAATCGTACGATAAATTAATAAAAATAAAATCTTTTTTGATCTAAATTAAACTTTATTTAAAATAATATATAATAACGATTATAAACGAAAATTTAAAAATAATAATAGTTTTTTAATTTTTAATAAGAATAATATTAAAATAGTTCTAACTTATATTAAAAGATTTTTTAAAAATATTGTTTTTAGTAAAATTAAAACCCGAGATTAAAAAGATTTTCGAAAAATACGAAAACTTCGAAAAAAAAATAAAAACCTTGTTCGAAGATATAAAAAAAACCGAACAAACAAAAAAACAACTTTATTAACAACGATAAACGAAAAATATTATAAATTACGCTATAGAATTTAAAAAACTAACTATAATTTTAAAATTGCCGGAAGTAGCTTTATTCTACTTTTTTTATAATAAACTAAAAAGTTAAATTAAAAACGACTTATATAAATAAAACAAACCGAAAAAATTTAACAAATATATTAAAAATACGATAATAATTAACCGACGAAATTTTAAAAAATTCGTTAAAAAAAAAACCGAGAAAAAAAAAAATACGAAAAATAATAAACCCGACTCGAAAAAAGTTAAAATTGTTTAATAATAACTTACGAAATTAAAACAAACGTTATTATAACGAAATTTATTTTAAATAAAATATTTTAACTGTAAAAAAAAAATATTACGTAAAAAAATATCGATTAAAAAAAAAATATAAAGTTATAAAAAAAAACAAATAAATATCGACGTAAAAAAATTTTATAATCGAAACAAACAAAAAATATAGATATATAATTAAACTCGGAGTTTAAACTTTCGGAACAAATATAATCTACCCGAGTAAAAAAATTCGAAAAATAAGAATTTTTACTTGTAATTATAAACATAAATTAAAACGAAGATTTTAAAAAAAACAACTGTTTAATTTATAATAATACGATTAAAAAAGTTTATAATTATTATTTAAAAATAAAACGCTTATTAAAATAAATCGATAAAAAATATATATATTATATTTAATTATAAAAATACGAATTATAACACGTAAATATAAAAAAACTAACTTTAGATCGGTTAAAAATTATAACTAAATATAAATATAAAAAATGTTTATTAAAAAAGATTTATTTTATATATTTAAATAACGAATAATTATAAAATATTAAATAAAAAAAATATAATTATAATATTTAACTTGTTTGTTTATTTTATAATAACAAATAAAAAACAGAATTATTATTTATAAAATTAAAATCGATTAAAAAAAAAGTTAAACTCGAAAAAAAAAAATGTAAAAACTAGCCCGAAAAAGAACAATATTTATAAAATATCCCGGAATACGAAATAAAATAGTACGATTATTAAATAAATAAAAAAATAATTAAAAACATAATAACGAAAGTTATTTTTAAAAAAGAAGTAAGGTTAGAATTTTTAAAACTTAGTTATTAAAAAAACTTTAGAAAAGTTATTTTCGAAATAATTTAGAACGTGGACGGAAATTTAAAACAAAAACGGATAATTTACGATATTTTCCGAACTAAAAAAACTATAATAGTAAAAATAAGTATAATTACTAGACCAGCTTAGCCCGATTTAGCGACCTATTTAATAACGGAAAACTACTATTATAATAATACTTTTATAATATTTAAAGATCTCGTTAATTTATTATATAAACAATATTACGAGATATTTTGAACTTGTTATATAATAACAAAATATAAAAAATATTTAATAAAAAAATTATTAAAAAAATAGTTTTTTCGACGGATTAATAAAATACTAATAATAACCTTATATTTACGTAAAAAAGTCGGAGTTTTAACTATCGAGTTATACGATAAAGAAAAAAAATACGCCGTATTTAAAAAAAAATTTAATAATAAAATAAATCTATCTAATATATTTTACTAGATTTTAATCGAAAAAAACGACAAATGTATATGCGAAGAAATTCTTTTTTACGAAATACTACTTAGAACATGTCCGGAACACCCTAAAACTAACAAAAATAAAACAACGATCGAAATAAAATATATATATTATATTCCGATATTATATACGATATATAGCGAAAAATTCATATTATATTTTAAATAGATATAAAAAATTAACGTAGAATTATTATATAAATATAAGTATTTAAAAATACAATTTTATAATAAAATACCGCGAAACTATAAAAAACATCCGTATATTATATTTAATATAAAAATTATATTAAACGGATATATATATAATATTAATAAAATTATTTACGAATTATATAAAAATTTAAAACTTTTACCGATATTATAAAAAATATTTAAACCCCCGGTACTAAAATAACCCCCCCGGCCCGGTCGAGCTATATAAAAAAATTTCGGATGCTAAATATCGAATTAATATAAATATATAAACGATAAATATATTAAACACGTTATATTAAAAATTAAAATATAACGGATTATATTAAAATAAAAAAAAAAAACAAAAAATATAAAAAGTTCTTGTTAATAAAATAACAAATAATTAAAAATATTAAAACTTTATAGCGAGTAATTATTAAAAAAAACAACTAAATTAAAATTAATTTAAAATATAATAGACGAAAATACCATACTATAATTAACTCGGGAACATAAATAAACGTAATTTTTTTAAAAATAGTAAAAAAAGATAAAATATTTTAAAAATATAAAACAAAATTATATCGATTTATAATATTTAATAGCGAAACATTTAACTACAATAACAATCGCGTATTTAAAAAAACACAATTATTCGATATTTTTATATAAAAACATAAAAAACGAATTATATTAAATATTACTAACATTTTTAAACACGACATTATTTTAAAAATATTATAGCTAAAAGTTAACAATTTAATAATTCGATAAAAAAATAAAAAAATAAAATAAAAAACGAAACGATTTTATAAAATAAACAAAAAAAAAAAAGCACTTCTTTTTTACTATAGTATTTAAAAGATATTATATATATAAAGAACTATTTTAAAAAAAAAAAACGAACTTTTAAAACATAAATTATAAAATTATCGGATACTTTTAAAAAAAAAATACTAATTATAATTATACTAAATATATTTTATAAAACTAAACAAGTTAAAAGTATTATAAAAGTACTTATAAAAGAACAAAATACGAGGATTTCTACGAGAATCGAAATTACCTGCCGGATACCTAGTAGTAATAATACTTAAAATAAAAAAAAAAAACTAATATATAACAAAAAAAGAAAACAAATATAACAAACAGTAGTAAACTTTAGATTATTAAACGTTATTATTATATTAAATAAATATTTGATTTTTTTAATAGTTATAATACGAAAAAATATTAATTAAACACGATAATATATTACGTTTAATATATTAAATAAATATTATTTAATACGTATAACGAAAAAAAAAAAATAAAAAACAGTTATACGTATAATTTATAGACTATATAAATATATAGTTATATTTTAAAAATTGCGAAATACGTTTATAATATTTTAACGTATAATAATAACTATTTTACGAGAATATTTAAACAAGTTTGTATTTGTTTATTTAAATAATATCTTAATCTATTTAAATATTTTCGAAAAACATAAACAATATATAAACGTAGTATTAAAAATACTATAAAAAAACAAATTACGATTAAACTCGAAAAAATACACTTAGTATTAATAGAAAGTTAACTTTTTAAAATTTACAATTATTTTAAAAAAAATACGAATCTAATAAACAAAACTAAAAACTATATAAAATTAGAAAATTCTAAATTTAGCGATTATTAAAAATATTAAAAAAATCTTTAGATTTATAAATTACGTCTAAGTTTTAATTAAAAATTATAACAAATATTCCCGATATTTGTTAAAATATATAATAAAAAAGTATAAAAAAAAAAGTTTTTAATAAATAAAGAAGTTAAAAAAGTAATTAAAAAATTAAAAGAAAAAATTATATCCGACCTGATATACAAACTCCCGAACTTTTTAAAAAAAAAAAACTTAAAATGGATATTTTAAACGGAGTTATCGTAAATATACTCGAATAATTAGAAAATAATAAAAAATAACACTTTGTAACATATTATTTTAAAACGTTACGAGATATTATACTTTGTTACCTAATACTAAATAAAGAATTTTTTATAATTATTACAAGATTTAAAAAATAGGAGCCGTTTTTAAAAAGAACTATAAAACCTTTTGAAATTTATTTAAATTATAAAAACTTAATATTTTTTATAATTTTATAAAAAATTAACAAACGATATAAAAATTGGATAAATTACTTTTCTAAATTTAATTTTAAAATATTTTATATTAAAAAAAAAAGAACGTATAAATAAATATTTTTAGTTAACAAAAACAAAAAAGATTTAAAATTTTAAAACGAGATATATAAATATTACACCTATAAAAAAATAAAACATTTCGATTATAGGCCATTTTTAAAAATATTAATAATTATTTGTAACAAAAGATTTAAAATGTATATAATAACCGAAAGTTCGAAAAACTATATAAATATAATAAAACTAAATTAAATAAACTAAAATATAAAAAAAAAATATATTTATTAAAGTTAATACGAAACAAGTTTATTAAAGAATTTTACGAACATTTACTATACGGATATTAAAAAGTAACTAAAACAATAAAACAGCTATAAAAAAAGTACGATTTTCTAAAACTTTAAAAAACCGTTAAAACTATTATTAAAAACTATAACGTATATAACAAATCTAAAGTAACACGATATAAACCTTATAAACTTTTATAACTAATATAAATACCCGATTAAATATAATATATTATTATATAAAACTTTATTATTAAATTATTACAATTAATCGATCTAGTTACGAAAATTAAATACGATATTATATAAATAATTATAAACCGATTTACGAAATATAAATACTTTTTATTTTTTAAAACAAACGCGATTATTAAATAATTAACGTACGTATTCGTTAAATATTACTTTAATAAATATAAAATACTAAAACGAATTATATTTAATCGAAACAAACTGTTTATTTTTAAGTTTAGAAACAGTTTTTTTAAACAAATAAGTACTAAGTTTAAATTCTTTACAACTTATTACCCCTAAACGGATAAATAAATTAAACAATTAAACTAAACGTTAGAATAATACTTGCGAAGTTATATTAATTATTAATAAAATAACTAAATAAAACTACTTTTTACTGTTTAAATCGTATATAACACCTTAATAAATAAAAATATAAACATGTTTTTTTACGAAATAATATACGGACGTTAAACTATTTTAAAAAAACTAGAAAGAACGTTAATAAAAGTACTTACTACTACGGCAATTATACCCAGAACTAGAATAATAATTATAAAAATTAAAACTTTTTAAACAAAACTATAAATATATTTATAATTCTTTTAATAAAAAATAATAAAATACTATAATAAAAAAAAAATTAAAAAACTAATTCTAACGAAAAAAGATAAAATTTATTTGTTACAATAAAAACAAAATATTATTTTAAAAATTTTATAAATTAAAACTAAACGATTAAACGATAAATTAGATTTTAAAAAGTTTAATTTATTTAAAATTAAAAAAATTATTTCGTTAATTAATTATAAACTGTTATTATTTAAAATAATACGAATATATTTTGTTTTTTATATTTTTTTATTAAAACTAACGTTAAATAATATTTTATTAAAAATTTAATTTAAAATAGAAACTAATTAAAATATATACGAAGTAGAAAAAATATTAAATTTTCGTTAAAATAGTAATAAATTTAAATATTTAATTAAATAAAAAAACTACTTATATTTAAATAATATATAAAAACTTAAAAAGTACTTAAAAACAGCCGCCGAGATTATAACTTAGTTTTACTAATAATATTTTAATCGACCGAAACCAAAAACGCGGGATCGGTTAAAAAAGCGTTAAAAACAACCTAATTAAAATCAAACATAATAATAAAAAACGGTTCGGCCGAGGCGGAAACTTTTATTATATTATATTCTTTTATTATATACTTTTTTTTTTAAATACGTTCCGTTTCGTTTATTTTATTTAACGATTAAAAACTACGGTTAACAAACGTTATAATACGGGAGCGAAAAAATTCTTTTTAACAACGGAAACGGGATAAAAAAACTAAGTTTTATTAGATTTTTAATAAACTTAAAAAAACTTGGACTCGGTTACTTTTTTTTCAGAACACAACCGACGAAATTCTTTTTATAAAATATTAACGGAAACTAAAAAAACCCTAGAGCTATTATAAAAACGGCTAACACGAACATATTCTTTATAACGCAACATACTTTTTATTATTTTATAAAATAAAAAACGATTAAAACAACAAGAATAAAACATAACTTTAAAACTTACGTTTTTAAAAAAAACAATAAAAACGATACGTTACGATGTTTTAAAAAAAAAACCTAACTTTCGAATACGGTTAAATATCGTAAGGACGATTAAAAAAAATATAACTTATAAAAAGAAAATATTATTAAAACAATAATCCTAGAAAAAAAAAATAATATTACGATTTAATAAGAAAAAAATAACCCGTTGGCAGGCCTAACGCGGGAAATAGAAAAATATACTTCGAAAAATACAATATTAAAATATACATCGGTCAAAATACATAATCACGTGATAGCTTACTAGTTTACTAGCTTACTAGTTCACAGTAATCCAAACTTACTAGCTTATAATAATTTAAACTTACTAGCTTACGGTAATCCAAACTTACTAGTTTATAATAATTTAAAAAGAAATTAGTACAAAAAAAAATAATTAAAGTCTTTTTATATAAACACTTATTTATTTTTATACTTAATTACTCGTTTTTATTTTTTAACTTTCAATTTAAAACTATAGTTTAGACCTAGATACGAATATAATTATTAAACTATTTTTAAATACATTTTATTAAATAAATAATAGGAGTACTATCAGACCTTTTTTACGGATACTGCTAACAACCTTATTATTACCTGCAAATTAAAACCCTGATACTATCTCCTATATCCGATGTACTAAGATATAGGAGGTCCGTAACACTTTTATATTAGAAATAAATATCGTATTTATTTTATCTTATTAACTTAATATTACACTGTTTAACAGATATAAATAAAAAAACATTAAAACGTATAAAAGAAAATAAGATTTTTTTTTAATTTTAACTCGTTAAAACAAAATAAAACACTTGTTTTTAAACAAAAAATATTTAAAAATTATTATATAACGATATTTAAAATAGCTTTAATACGTTCGTAAATAAATAAAATTAAAATTATTAAATATTTAACGTTAATTAAACTATATAATAAACAATTAAATAATTAATTTTAATTTAAAAAACGAAAACAACTCGAAATAATTATTATAAAAAGTATTAATTTATAATAAAAAAAAATTAAAATTTAAATTTCGAACTATTTCTTTTAAAGTTTTAAAAAACTTTTTAAATTATCGGATACGCGATTAATAGTTTTAAAACTATGTTTATACGGATTAAATTTTTAATGTCTTAAGCTGGACTAATTTAAATTTTTATAAATTTTATAATTAAATAAATACTACGAATTTAAGCGAAATCTTACTGCCGGTTTAATTTTAAATATTTATAACATTTATTTTATTAAATTTAAAATTCGTCGGACATTTTAAAAATAATTAAAAAACGTTTAACAAAAATTAAAAATATCGAAACAAAAATAACGTTCGAATTAAACTAGTATTAAAAAGTTATAAAAGTTATAAGATCTTTAAAAAATATAAACTTAAACACAGTATTAAAATAACTCGAATACGTCGAGCTGATAATATTAAAATATTATAACGCAATTTAAAAAATAACTTTAAATATTACGTAAACGTTATTTGTATTAAAAAATCTTAACATGTTATTTATATTAAAAAATCCTAACACGTTATTTATATTAAAAAATCCCGAATATTTACGAAATAATAACATTTTATTATTTATTAAAAAGTTAATAATACTTATATTATTTTTATTTATTAAAATAACAAAACCGATTATTAATTTAATATTAAACAACTGTTATTTTATTTTATCGTTTAAAATTTAATCGTTTTTAAATTTTAATAATTTCGTTTTAAATATTTAAAACGATATTTTTTTTATTAAATATAACGAACGCGTTTATAATAAATTAAACGTTTTATAATATTAAACAATAGTTCGATAAATACCCGACGTGTTTAAACTTTTATATAAAAATATATTAACCGAGGAAAACAATTTTAACGTATTATTTAAATATATTAAAAATACTCGGGTAATAATTTTTAAACATATATAACATTTCGTAACAAATAGTTTTAAATAAGTTATAAAAAGTTCATTTAAAACTTTTATCGAAAATATATTTATTATTATTTTTACGAAAACGAACATTTTTAATAATTATTAAATATAAGTAATAATTAAATCGTTTATCCGCGAAAATTTAAATGTTTTTACGTATAATATTAAATAATACGATAAAAATATACTTATTTTAAATAATAAAATTACAGTTTTTAATTATAACTTAAAAAAAAATATTAAAAATATTTGTTATTGTTTAAATAATTTAACACGCGAATTAATCCTGTTAAATTAATAATTTTATAACGTTTTTTTACGTGTTAATAACTTAAAGGACGATAATAACGATAATAATAATAATATCGATTTAAAAGATATTATTAAATTATAAGTTTTTTTACGTGTTTATAACTTAAAAAACGATAATAATAATAATAATAATAATAATTTCGATTTAAAAGATATCGTTAAATTATAATAATTAATATTAAATAAACTATTATAACAAATAATATTAAATATTTTTATGTTATTATAACGACTATTAATAAATTAAACATTTAATACGACGGATATAAATATAAACTTTTATAATATTTAATAAATAATATAAAATTATTAATTCGTTAAGACGTTGTTAATTTATTAATATTATATTTTATTAATTATCAATGTCTTTTTCGGAGGGAGTAATTATCACGCTCTCCGATAATTATAACTTTTTAATAACTATATAACTGTCCCGGACAATTATTATATTTACGTCAGTAATAAAACAGCTTATATAACTAGATTTAGTTTTATAAACATTAATAAAATAATTTAATCTTTTTCACTTTTTTGATTTTTAAATCACTGCCTTCGAGCGTAATATTTATATATAATTAATATTATAAAGATTTAAGCCGATTTTTTTTCCGGTTAATAAATAATAGTTTAATTTTTATTACGTATTATTTTACCGCTTTTTTTAAAAGAGAAAATAGTTATAATAAATAGTTATTTTAATAATTTAATATATTAATTATATTTAAACTTAATTAACTTATAAAATTAATTAACTTTTTAATTAACTTTTTAATTAAAATTATATAATAATACGTAATTTAATAATTATAGTTTTATTAATTAATTAATTTATATATAATTAATTTATATATAACGTATATAAATTTATAAATAAACTTTTTTATTTTTTAATAATAAATTTAATATAATAAATTAATTAAAATAATAGTTCCGATTTTAATAAAAGACTTAATCGTAATATAATAAAAAAAAATTAATTAATTAATAATTATAATGTTTATATTAATAATTTAAACGCGTTAAATATAAAAATTTAATATTTTTTATATTTAACATTATATTTTTTATTAATATATTTTATATTAAAAAAACAATTATTTTTTAAATTTTTTTTAATAATTATAAAATATTATTAATAAAGTTATATAATTTATAACAAAATAAAATAAATTAATTTTATTAAAATAAATTTTTAAAAACAAATATTTAATTAAATTTATAAATAATCGGATTGATATAAAAAATTTTATTTAAATCGTTTAATAAAAAAATAAACTTTTTATTTAATATTTTAATCGGATTTAAAATGTTTTTCGTTAAATTAATAAAAAAGATTATTTTTAAAATAAAAATACAAATAATTTTTTTATAATAAAAGTTATTTTTTTAAAAATAATAATTAAAAAGTTTATAAACGGATTATAAAAATTTAAGTTTTATTAAAAAGTTTTTAATAATAAAGCGAAAAATTATCGGTTTTTTTCGAATATATTACGAAATTATTTTTAAAATATAAAAGGTTTTCGAAAAAAAAAAAAAAAAAAAAAAAAAATCGGGCTTAAATTA
>MU390479.1:0-15281 GCA_022578715.1 Nemania sp. FL0916
TCCGTTTATTATATTAAGTTTTATTAATTAAAAAGTTTTTAAAATATTACGGATTTTTTATATTTTAATATATCGGATATAAAAAATAATATCGGAATTTTAATTTATAAATAATAATAAAATTATTAATAATATTTATAAAAAAAGTTTAATAATATTTTTATTATTTATTTAATAAAATATATTTAAAAATAATTTAATAATTATATTTATATTTAAATTTAAATTATAATTTTAAATTAAAAACTAATAAATAAAAATAAATAACTAAATATAAAAATAAATAAATATTTATATAAAAAAACTTTAATTATTTTTTTCCGTATTAATTTTTTTTTAAATTATTATAAATTAATAAGTTTAAATTACTATAAATTAATAAACTTAAATTATTATAAGCTAGTAAGCCTGGATTATTATAAGCTAGTAAACCTAGATTACCGTGAGTTAGTAAACTTGGATTACTGTGAGCTAGTAAGCCTAGATCACCGTGAACTAATAAGCTATTACGTGATCATATACCCCGACCGATACATACTTTAATATTGTATCTTTCGAAGTATACTCTTCTATTTCCTGCGCTAGGCCTGCCAACGGGCCATTCCCCTCTTGTTAGGTCGTAATACCTGTTAAATTAACCTGTTAATTAACCTGCTAATTAAACCTATTAACTTATTAACTTATTAACTTATTAACTTATTAACTTATTAACCTATTGACCTATTGACTTATTAACTTATTAACTTATTGACTTATTAACTTATTAACTTATTGAAGCAGGTAACTTGTAGCGCTGTAAGTGGCCTGGTAGATTAGCAGGTGACCTGGCAAGTTGGTTAGGAAGTGACCTAGCAGGTTGGTTGGTTGCAGGTTGGTTAGTGGCCTGGCGGATTGGTAGGTGGCTTAGTAGGTGAAATGGGTGGCTTGGTGGCTCGGCTGCGTGGCTTAGTAGGCAGTAGTAAGAAGGGTGTGGAAGCCGTGACCGTTTTGGAATCCTGAGATCCTCTCCATTTTTTCGAGATCGTTTTCAATTCTCGAAAGCAGGTTAAAACGAACATGCATCAAACGGAAAAAACCGTGTGCAATAGGAAATAATCACTGTGACCGTCTCCAAATTCTAAAACCCTATTCGCGCGCAGGAAATAGTCATACAAGTTGAGAGAATCACCGTGATCGTCTCCGCTACCCCCCTTGTAACGCTAATGTATGTAGGTAGTAGGTCCTGTATGTACCATCTACCTAGTGATTAGGTAATTGCTCGCTCAGCTTAGGTCTGCACATCATACACAAGATTACAAAAACCATAAAGAGTCCTAAAGCCTAGCTCACCATGCCTTCGCAGTTTCTTAAGGTAATGGCGCGGCCACCTTGGCCGCTGTTCTCAGCGTCGCCGCCATTACAGATCAGGACTGTCAGACACCAACCATACGAGGCATCATTCAACCAAGATGAATTGGAAGAAGCGCGGAAGTGGTATGCGTCTTTCAATATCGACTCACTTCCTAAAGGCCACACCACCTATTCTCGTTCAAGCGGACCGGGTGGCCAGCATGTGAATAAGTACATCAGTTGCGAAGCGCCGGCCTAGATGGGGGCCGAGGTGGGCGCGCTGACGCACAGCAGAACGGAGAGCAAGGCGACATCGGTCTGGCCTATCAGCGAACTCTCCAAGGGAATGCCCAAACTCGTACGGTCTCAATTGAAGTCGTCGCGGTACTATTCGGTGCGCAACGACGCGATCTCGATACAGGCGCAAGAGCAGCGCAGCCGAACTGCCAACACAGACCTGAATCGTCAGAAGTTGTTCGATGAAGTGCATCGACTATTTCGGGAGCACGTGCCCGGGGCCACGAGCGAGGAGACCATCAAAAAGCACGAGGCCGTGTATGCATTTCCATCCTCTCGCTTCAATCTTCCCACTTTACAGGATATGGATGGGTTGGTGGTCGAGGTGATAGAGCTAACACAGGCCCCTACAGAGAAAAAGCCTTCCAACAGAGCAGGGTTAGGTCCAAGAAACACCAGAGTGCAAAGAAGGCGTCTCGGAAAGGAGGCGGGCACGATGATTGAGACCGGAGCCTGTCGCATGCAACCATATGGTAGACACCAGTATATAGGGGGCGGTCTAGGGACGATTCACGAATCATATAAATCAGCAAAGGCCGCGGAAAGCATTTGCTCTATGATTGGCTACGAGGGATGGAGAGGTAAGTATGGCAGTTATCGTTGGACATTTTGCAATAGGTCTAATACACATCTCCGGAGATGCTTGCCAGGGGTCAAAGGGGGCCAAAAGCTACTTGGGGAATAAAGCTGCCGGCATTATTTTGGCCGCATAGTAGACGAGCTGATCGAGACAACCTGTTGTATCGCCGCTAAGCAGATGGAGCGTTAGGCGTTAGGACCTACTTACGCATACTAGTCCTTATTACACCCATCTCTAAGCAGACCAATCAACGCCGCTGGCCAGGGTATATACTCTGGTGTGCATGATGTAGGACTATACCGAATGCTCCCGCAGATCTGATAAGTCCTACCATATGTGAACGGAGGAGGAACTGGACGACAGTGCTGCTTAGCGCGATATAATATCAAGTCGAGCATTTCGAATTGCTTGGCAAGAGGGGGAGGGGCAGCGATTTTCTTCGGGCGGGGCGGTCAGAGGAAATACCAGGTATTATCCTATCATACGAAGCATATCATACGGAGCAGGTAGGGTCCAAATGTCACCAAGGCTGCAGCGGGCTCTTGTCTAACATGCTACGACAATCTTAGATTACAGGCACACACATACGTATGTACCTATGTACCTATGGATGCATGTGTTGAAGAAGTTACCTAAAGGTAAGAGGTAGAGACTGCCCAACTAAAAGGTACTTTTAAGTGCAGTTGCTACCTAATTGAGTGTTGCGAATCCAGACCCCGCAGGAACGACTTCAACTTGCCGACAGACAAGACTCGACGTAACCCCCACCTTCCAGGCCAGCCAGCCGATCACCTCTCGCAGGGACGGACCCTCCCTCCTTCCTACATCCTACAGTACTGTACTGTACATACATTTAAGTACTGCGCTACTACCTGCAGCCAGTGGGCAAGTCCAAGCAGTCCCAGCAAGCAGTCGTGCAGGTACTTCGTAGTTTAAAGGGCCTTCAAATTGATTTGATCTACCCCAGCTCCAACCCGCAGCAACTACATCTCTACTGCTCTCACTCCTACGACGACCACCAGGACTAGGTAGTACAAAGCCCATCGTGGATCGGCCCAGCTTGGGTAGCAGACAAAGCATAGCATCATTCTACCTGTTTTTCCAGCGTTTCTACGATCCCGCGATTCTACTGGTCTTTGGCCACTGCGGATGCCACAGCCACATCTCCATCTACATCTACACCACCACTACGATCTCGATCCCGATCCTGTGCTCCTGCCTGTCTCCGTCCCTTTCCCCGTCTTCAAGCGTCGCGGCTTTGCGTGACTTAACGATCGTGACCTAACAACCCAACGCGCCCCAACTCCGGTTCCTAACGCGTCCGGCAACCCTTGCTCTTCGTCGCCGTCCCTGGGGTCCATCGCCCTCGCGCCCTCGCGCTCTCCTCGGCTTGCGCAGGTGTGCAGCACTTCAGCCACCTGCCCATCGCCCGTCATGAACAAAACACCAGACATCGCCAGCAACGGCTCGCCCGGTCGGCCGCAGATCCAGCCATGTCGCTACAAAGTTGGCAAGACGCTGGGTGCCGGCTCGTACTCGGTTGTCAAAGAATGCGTTCACATCGACACGGGCCGCTACTACGCCGCGAAGGTGATAAATAAGAGGCTGATGGCCGGTCGCGAACACATGGTAGGAAGCTCTCTCTCAATTCTCGAGATTAATCCCAACACGGGACATGACAAGAGACTCGACGGCGCCCAACTTGCACTTATAGCTACTTTCCACATCTACTCCAACATTCACCCTCACATCCACACTGCGTAACGCGTCGCGGCGCTGCTCCTGTCTCTCCAACACCGACTACCCGCCCTGATCATCAGCTAACCACATCTGCTTTCTTCTTTAGGTCCGTAACGAAATTGCTGTCCTTAAGAAGGTGTCTATGGGCCATCTGAACATCCTGACCCTCGTCGACTATTTCGAGACTATGAACAATCTCTATCTCGTCACCGATCTAGCTCTCGGCGGAGAGCTTTTCGATCGAATCTGCCGCAAAGGGTCGTACTACGAGTCCGACGCCGCCGATTTGATTCGCGCCACGCTCTCCGCCGTCGCCTACCTCCACGACCACGGCATCGTTCACCGCGACCTCAAGCCCGAGAATCTGCTCTTCCGCACGCCCGAAGACAACGCCGAGCTCCTCATCGCCGATTTTGGGCTATCGCGTATCATGGACGAAGAGCAGTTTCACGTGCTTACCACAACCTGCGGCACCCCGGGCTACATGGCACCTGAGATTTTTAAGAAAACAGGTCATGGAAAGCCCGTCGACATCTGGGCCATGGGCGTCATCACGTACTTTCTCTTGTGTGGATATACCCCGTTCGACCGCGACAGCGATTTTGAAGAGATGCAGGCCATCCTGAACGCCGACTACAGCTTCCAGCCCATTGACTACTGGCGCGGCGTGAGCGACCACGCCAAGGACTTCATCCGCGGCTGCCTAACCGTCGATCCCAACAAGCGCATGACTGCGCATGAGGCCTTGTCCCATCCGTTCGTCGCCGGCGATAACGTGAACGATGGTCAAAAGGGTCAGAACTTGCTGCCTACGGTCAAGAAGAACTTCAACGCCCGAAAAACACTGCATGCCGCCATCGATACGGTCCGGGCCATCAACAAGTTACGAGAAGGTCAATTGCACGCCCAGCTCATGGACGGGTCACGGTCGGCCGAACCAACCCGGGGCGCTGCGCCCTTGGCCAAGGATAGCGGTGTGAGTGTAAGCAAAGGCGATTCGGGCTATTCGAGTAACCGCGACGGCGACGTTGAGATGGGAGGCACAGCGCCGGCGGCTGGAATCCCCTCCAGTCTGCGCCCCGGCGCTGCTGTCAACAAGGTGCTCGAGACTTCCAAGGGCCTATGGACCGCCAGTCAGCCACAAAGATGAAGAGAAGCAACGTAATATTTGCTAGACAAGATTTGAATAACAGGGTGCAGTCTCAATAGCTTTTCTTAGCCATTCGTAATTTTCAGCGCAGCAGCACAATGACAGGAGGAGATGGATAATCAGGCATTGCGAGAGATGAGGGACAGGATGCATATTATTCCGAGATCCACTCACCGCCGATACGGCTATCAGCAGTGGATTGAAGGACCACGACGAGGTTATGGAAAGGGATCACAGTACGATAGCGAAATGGAATTGATTGGACCTGGATTTTTCTTGATTCCCCCTTAGACCGTAGGTAAGGAGGTCAGGCAAACTACTCGAGTACCTTGAGTTAGAACTACCTGAGTTTTAGGGTAGTTGAAGAGATGGCTGATTGGCAGCGGCGGTGGCTTTTGGCTTTGGCTTTGGCTTTCTCTCTCAATTTCGTTTGTTACTTACGTCCTATTAAGCCAGCACTAGTTGGCTGGCTGGTCTAGATGGCACCTTTGCCACACAATGCATGGGAATGAATAATGCAACGACGTTATGGTTTTTTCTGCTTTGATTTTGCTTCAGATTTTGCGTGACAGGCCGAGGGAGGTTGTCGTTGTTCTTCGTGAGACAAACTAGATCAGACGGTCAAATCCCAATCGCAAGAGATCTAGGCATCTCGTATCTCACACATGAACGAGGCTACATACCCGATATCGTTATCTGAGTCTTTGAAAACTAGAATAGATTCACCGCATCATATAACATGATGTATATTCCCTATTTCCTAACCCCTCTCCTTTCTCCTTTCTCTCCCCCTTTCTCCAACCACAGATCCAGGAATCTTAGTCCCAGCCCCCTACTCCGGTCCCCCGCCAACTTCGCGCACAGCAAATTCAAACATTCGATTACTCTCCTGCGCGCCAGCATCCTCAAGCTTTTCCGCAGTCTCGGCGCCGGCGACGGGGACGCGGAACTCGAACTGCTTTCCAGTATTCGAGGGCAGGGGGTAGGGGAAAGGCAGATAAGCGGGCAAGAGCCCGGCTTGTGCCAATGCAGTCCCCTGGTCCCAGTGGATGTGCTCGTGATATAGCCGGTCGCCGCGGATGTTCACGACCGAGACGAAGGGGATACGTAGGTGTTTGTGCGTGGGGGGGACGCCGGGGAGTCTGGGGTTGGGTTTGCGTTAGTCGGTTTATTAATTGTGTTAAGGTGAAGATGTGCGAAGCGAGTGGAATATTCGGATATGTGGAATACCAAAAAGGGTATGGCAGTTCCAAAAAAGAGGAGTAGATGAAAATCAAAAGAGAAGAACCGAGTAAAGAACTCACAGCCAATCCACAACGCGATCATGCGTCAGCTCAAAAACAAACTCGTCCACCACCCTATCCACTCCCACGGTCCTACTAACCAACTCCAACTTCGCATCCCCAGGATTGCTAAATATGAACCTCTCACGATAAAACCGCGTCAGCGCCTTACGACCCATGCCCCCCGTCATCACGGGCACGTGGTTGACGTACGGCTCGTCGACCATCGTGCCCATGGTCTGCTCCACCGACCGCGTCGCGAACTCGTAGGCTGTGTGCTCGTCCCAGATGGCTTCGAGGTCGAAAGTCGGACCACCGAGGGCAGAGCGCAGGAATGAGAGGCTGCGCGTGTGGGAGACGCTTGCGGAGGGGTAGTGGAATGAGGGGGAGGAGGGTACGGCGAAGGAGCCTGGGTTTGAGCTTGATGCGGCGGCATAGGTGTGGTACCGGGTCATGGGACGCGATGAGGCGTTTGGTAGTGGTGAGTTTGAGGCGAGATGGAGGAGCTCGGGTTTTGAGGAGAGATTCCAGGCTCTGCTGAAGGATACTGATGCCACGAGGTGCGTGGAGTCTTTATAGGCGGCCCGAAGCTGAGAGACGAAGTCTCGGGGTCGGGGGTAAGATCCCCAGTTGCCATAAACTGTTCGTGTTCGGTGTTAGTTCATAAGCTAGTCAGTTTGATCCAGTCGCTCTGTATGAAATGTGATTAAGATGGGTGAGTGAGTTAGCATGGGTGAGACACGCCGACTCAAGTGATGTATGTAAGAAATAAGAAGCGCATGTGAAGAAGAACAGGAAATTGATCTCACCTATTAAGCCGAACCGATCTTTCGTATCGCATGTTTCCAGATTCGTCAACGCCTCTATCGCCTTCTCTAACGCGGTCCCGATATTCCATTCATCTTCTTTTCCCTGGGTGCCATCTCCGAAGCTGAGTTGTACGACAGCGTAGCCCTCCTCGGCCCATTTTTTCTGCGGCGGAGGATCAAGTGTCTTCGGACTACGACTGTCGGATTCGCTACCGTCTTCTGTCGGTGGCTCATTGACAGGCCGCAGCAGATCTTCCGATAGGGTGATGATGAGACCGGGGCCGTGTCCTCGTCTAGTCAGGGGCGGTTGCAGGGTAGCGTTTGCCGAGAGAGTGATGATGGGGGCCGATGGTAGTGGGACGGGTGTTTCTTCTTCATTATCTGCCATATTTGCGTCTTATGGTTTCCTACTCATAGTGTTGTGAAGTTCAAACCCCACTCATGCCAGTCTAGATGTGGTGCGGGGAAACATCATTTCAATGAAGCTCAGTGAACTCCAGTTTTTTCATCTGCCCAATAATTAAGACCCTGTCCCCGTGCGGCATTACATATTTCATGACTGATAAATGCTAGGACAAGAGAATGAGATATATCAAATCATCAATCTCTTTCGAGTTTGAAATTTTGATTTATAAAGATGAGCACGGTGTTGGCTCACGACGATCGAAGGGGTCGGAATGGCATCGTTGAGATGGGGTGCGACCGGACCTCACACGGCGCGTGTTGAGAGAGTGCGAGTGACTAAATCTAAGGCTATTCGTTGACCTTTTTTTTCTTTTCTGCATTATAATATTTCCAGTCGTCTTAGGTCCCCGAAGAGGACCGAGTGATTATCTACCCGAGTTTTCACTTGGCCGTCCGAGTAAACTGTAAAGCAGATATCCATAGCTCTTCCATCTATTTTAGCAATTCGATGACGGCTTCGCGCTTCTTCTTAACGGCTCTTTCCAGTGCAGTTTCGTTGCCGTTGCCACCCTGGATTGACTGATCGGCTTTGTATGATAGTAGAAGCTGAACCACATCAGCATAACCCCCTCCGGCAGCACCGAATAGAGCCGTTCTCATTTGTTTGTCTGTAGCGTTCACATCTGCCTTTTTTCTCAACAATTCTCTTGTTGTCTCATACTGTCCAGCCCATGCTGCCCAATGTAAGGGCGTGCGGGAATCTCTATCTCGCGCCTCGATTTCTGCACCGCTATCTAGTAGAAAGCAAGCCATGCGCAAGTTACCTTTATGAGCGAAAATATGCAGCGCCGTTTGGTGGTTCTTATCTGAGATAGACGGGCTGATGCCAAATTCCACTAGCTTCTGCACAACGTTCAGGTAGCCAACCTTGGCGGCCGCGGTCATGGCTGTCGATGCAGATGAGGCGGGTATAGCCGATCGTTCATCAATGAGACTTGTCAGCATCCTGAACATAAACTCGAATTCTTTTGCTGCAGTAGTCTCAATCTGGAGTCGATCATTCAAAAGGTCCCGTTTTCGCTTCTTCTCGGCAATCGCCGATCGATTCCTGTTCCTACGAATGTGTTAGTTCAAAGCCACTAATATATCAGTAAGGTGTACTTTTTCCTTACTCGATTTTTGCTAATCGAACGCAAAGCTCAGTATTTTGCCGCATGGCAGCTATGTTACTTGGGAGGAGTCCATGCGCGGTCTTAATCGCTGTCAGAGAGAGCTCGGCTGCTTCGGGCCACCTCGAATCAACCATGGCTAGATGGATTGTCTCCTTGTCCTGTGCTCCAACCGACGCAAGGGCGTGGAACACGGTATACTCTGCAAATTCACCCACAAAACTCGCACACAGCTGACTGTGACATCTAGAAATATGCCAGGGGCAATGCTTTTGGACAAGCGACATTATAATAGCAACTTCTTTTGGGTTGAAGGCTGTTCGACTACGGGCCAATAGAGGAAGGTATTGGGAAATGAAGCGATCTGCGACCGAGAATATAACGTTTTTGTCGTTATGCATCGACAAAGCTTTCCAAAAACTCGCGCTCTTAAGGAGTCCTGACGGTGTAGTGTCCGACTTCAATGTAACGGCAAGTAACTGAAGAGCAGATGGCCGGCCATCCGCCGATGGATCAAGGCACTCGGAGATAATCTGAATCAGGAGCCCCGACAAGGGAGCGTGATCTGGAGCTAGGAAGCTTTGGAAGTGTTTACATCTCTCGGTCAAGTCTTTGGCTTGGCCCTGTTGAGGTCGCTCGTTCGTCAAGATACGAGCCATGACTGCGCCAACTCCCCAAATATCACTTTTAGTCGACCACTTCGTGATCCGCCCTTCACCAGTTGTTGCCTCTTCGGCAATTTCCTGCAGATGATTAGGATATCAAAAGGTATCTAGGCCGTAAGTTGTGCTCAACTTACCGGTGCCCAATAGACTTTTGTTCCCGCCTGACGGGTAGACAGAGGGTTCCCGTCATCATCTAACTCAAAAGACGTTCCAAAGTCGCCAAGTTTAAGAACTAGGTCGCGTGGATCGTTCCGAACGGCAATTAGAACTGAAGTCATAATTAGTTTTCCCACGCATTCCCATGCTCGTGTATGCAAGAATGTTTACTGACCATTTCCGGGTTTAATATCACGATGAAGGATTGTTGTCCAACCTTGTTCAAATCGAGAATACTCAATAAGAGGATCCTTCCTTTGAGCGGCCTTTAAGCCATAGTGACATCGTGATAGGGCAGACACAAGAGCTTCAAAAAAGCTCCACGCAATTTCGTCTGGAAGAGTCCTGGAATTTACCTTAGAAGAATTGCAGCCGGCGAAACAGAGACTAAGGCTGCCGAGAGAACCCCCAAATGTAGAAGAAAAACAAAATCCTTTACCTACCCCGTTTGGCCTGTAACAAAGGTCTCTAAGTCTCGGTATTGGCAATACTCCGTGAATATCTCCATTTTGTGTTCGCTGAGCTGATGGTGAATGTATCGAAGGATGTAAGGATGATCAAGAGTCATGTAGCACTTGAGCTCCAACTCTGTGTCTCGCATATGCCTTTCCAAATCAGTGTTACGATCCGCGTAGTCAAATGCGATAACTTTGCGTGCATATTTCTGTGATGCTATCAGCGTATTGTATCTTTTCGAGGAATACTGAGACACACTTCGTGACATGATAGACACTCTACTTGATATACAACGCCGTAGGCGCCGCTTCCAATCCTGACCTGGTTTCTAGTATCGAATTCGTGAGGATTGCGTCGATCCTTATTATTTCGATCCCATACGATATCCCTAGACGAAATATCATTAAGCACAGTGTCATTGATCGCTTTTTTGAGCCGGCGCGTTGCATTCTCCCGACCCTCGCCGTATATAACCGGTATGAAAACATTGAAAATACCAAGGAGACAATACGACCAGTCTTCCTCGCGTGTAGTTGATCGTTTGTCCGCCCATCTAAATCTTTCTTCAACGTCGAACTGACAAAGGGAGGTTCCTGTGAGAGCTGCCATAGCAATGCCTGTTATTTCGTGGATTATTCGGTCAAGAGATACCTTGCTTCCAAGCTTCTGACCTTCTTGAGAGAAAAATTCGACGGTTTTTGGGGCAAGGAGCTCTAACACAGTAACGCGGAAGCCGGTACAACCAGTTATACGGACAAAGTCACATGCTAATACTCCGTATAACCATATCAATATATCATATAGTGAGGTAACATATAGTCTATAGAGCAAAGCAGCGAAATTCTGATGCATATATTCATTAAAAGAGTGAGGAAATCCGGCTTGCCATCTGACTGCTAAGTCTCCGAACGAGACTAGGGATTGCTCTAGATTATAGAGCAATAACAAAGCTGACAATCACTAAAACCCTCCCTCTGATTCACACGCTGTCACAGTACTGGAAGAAGTAAGCCTAAATCCTCGCGCTTAGTTGCAGACCGCCGTGGTCTATTATAATTATTAACTCTCACCACTAGAACTTCAAAAATCTGCTGTTCAACTAGTGTACCTGTCTACTTTCCATAAAGCGCTTCATCTACATGATAATCGGGGGCCGCAATTGCTCCGTGTAAGAGACGCTTAGTGGTGCGAAGGGCTACACCGCTTACCCCAGCGCCCCCACGAGCAATTTTTGCAAGCAAATAATATAAAGGAAGAACATTGCTATTGGAGCACCCTGGTTTGTGCTATTGGTGCACCCTTCGGCCTGTTTCGGCCTGGCACAGCTGGCCACCAAATTTTCCATAGTGTTGCCCCTCCCGCTTCTTATTGCAGATTTGAAAGAATTGCAAGCCTTCCAACCTGTTGGCAAGCCTTCCGACCTGTTAACAAACCTTCCAAGCCTTCGAAGGCGTATTAATCCATCGAAACAAGCCTCACGAGGTGGGGGACCACTTCACGAAGTACGGTTCGTTCACAAAGTAGGGGACAATAAGTCTTGCGAACTACCACCTTGGATGCCGTTAATAAGATGCTACGGGAACAACAAACCCTCCGCGATAGCAACAATTGACAGGATATACAGCAGTACAAAAGCTTCAATGGCTTCGAAAGGGTCAAACCGGTCCAGAAGGCTTTATTCTTTTAAAACAGCCTCAGGTAGCTCAATTGCTTCAAATTAAGAATATAAACCCGACCTGTCAGCTGCGTGCAATAGCCTTAACAGCTCTTACAGCTTTAATAACTTTAATAGTTTTAATAGTTTTAATAGCTTTAAAGGGCTTAATTCCTTTAAATTTATAATAAAAAATAAAAAGGGCAACATTATAAAAAATTTAATAATTAATTATATTAAATTAAAACAAGTTAAAAAGTATATTAATAATAATGTTTTAAAAGAAATATAAATATTAAAATTTAAAAATAAATAATATTAGATAATTTAATAAAATATTTATATTTTTAAATTAATATTTTATTAAAATATAATAAAATATTATTAATTTTTATTTAATTTATATAAAATAAAAAAATTTTATATAATAATATTTTAAAGTTTTAAAAATTAATTATCGAAATAATAAAAAATAATTAATTAATTATATTAATTTAATAAAATATTTATTTATAAATATTTTTTTAATAATTAAAAGTTTTATTTATTTAAAAAAAATATTTAATTAATTATAATAAAAAAAACAAGTTTTAAATTATTAATATAATTATTTATAATAATATATAAATTATAATTAAATTAAAAAATATATATTAATAAAAAAAATTTTAAAATAAAAATTAAATATTTTAATATTTAATTAAATATATAATTAATAAATAAAATAATTATAATTATTAAAATTATGTAATTATAAATATTAATAAAGTTTAAAAAATAAATTTTTATAATAAATTTTTTTTAATTAATATAATTAAATTTAATAAATTTAAATTTAATTATTATAATTTAAAATAATAATTTATTTAAAAATTTATTTTTTAATAAATAAATAAATTAAAATTTAATAAAAATTATTTATCAATATTATTAATTTTAATAAATAAAAACGAATAAAAAAAACTTTTTATAAATAAATAATAAATATTATATTTAAAAAAATCCGAAAAATTATTTTAAATTTTAATTACGATTTAAAATAATAATATAATTTTTTTTAAAATATAAAAGATATTTAAATATTTATTAAAAAAATTAATTTAAATTAAAATATTAATAATTTATAAAATTATTAATTAAAATATTTCGAAATTTTACTAAATAAATTATAAATTAATAATGTTATATTAATAAAATTATAAAATATTAAAATTCCGAATATAAAAATTTTAATATTTTAATAAATAATTTAATAAAAATTTTAAAAAAAGTTTTTTTTTATTAAATAAATAATATTTAAATAATTAATTAAATAAAAATAAATAATAAATTATTTAAATTATATAAATTAATTAAAATATTATATATAACGGACCTCCTATACAACAATATAGGAGTACGTACGGGGTTTTAATTTACAAATAATAATAGGCTCTTAGTAGGTGTCCGTTAGGAAGTTTTCAAAATACTCCCCGTTATTATATAATAAAGGCAATTGATTTTAAATAAAGAATATATTACTTAGTAAAAAAATAAGTTAAATTAATAATTAAAAAACAAAAACAAATAACTAGATATAAAAAAAACTATTATAATTATATAATAATTTTTTTTTTTTATTAAAACGTTTTTTTTTATACTTTTTAGCTGTTTTAAATAATTGAATTTTTTAAACGTTTTAAAAACTTAGTTTTAAATGTTTTAAATATTTTTAATATTTAATCTTTTTAAAACTATTACGTGATTTTATTACGTACCCGGTAGTTATAATTTGTTTTTTAATTTAACCCCCCGCGTTTAATTAATTAACTTTTTATTACGTTTAACTTTTTAACGGGCTATTTTTTTATTAATTCGTAATATTATCTTTCTTTTTTTAAAATTATTATCCGTAATAATAAATAATAAGTGTTTTTTTTTAATATGTTCCGATTTTTCTTTTTTTTCCGCTTTTTTCGTTATATTTAATCGTTATATTAAATAAAAATCACGCAAACGTTAACACGTATTAAATCTTACCTGTCGTATTAAACAATCTAGTTTTAATATTTTTATACTTTATTCTCGGTATTTTAAAAAAAAAAAAAAATACGTTATCGTTATTAATTCGTTAAAATATTTTAGTTATATTAACTATAGTAATTATTACGATATATTTAGTCCGTTGTTTTACGAATACGAAAAACTTATCGAAAAAAAAAACAAGTTAAAATAAAAAAAAAAACGTACTCGGTAAATATTACGCGAAACTTTTAATAAGTTTAATCGTTTATAAAAAACCCGCAAACTTTTCCGTTGTTATAATATTAAAATAATTCGTTATAAAATTAAAAATATAAAAATAATAAAAAAATTTAAACGTTTAAAAAAAGAATAAAAACGTTTAATTATTAAACAAGCTTATTTTTTATCCGTTATAGTTTTTTTTTTTTTAATTAAAATACTTTTAATACGTTATTAAAAATCGATTCCGCTTTTTTAATTTTAATTAGTTAAAATATTAACAATAGAACTAATTTATAATTATCGTAATAATTTTTAAATATTTTTTAAATTTTTAAATATTATTAATATATAAATATCTTTTTTATTTAACGAAATATTCGAATTTATTACTATTTTAATAAAAGTTTAAGATTTTTTCGATTTTATAAATGTTTTAATTAGTTTCTATTTTAAGTTATATTTTTAATAATATATCTTTTAACACAAGTTTAAATAAAAAAATATAAAAAATAAAATAAATTTGTATTATTTTTAATAACAATAGTTTATAATTAATTAATAAAACAATTTTTTTAATTTTAAAAAGTCCAAGTTTTTTAAAATTTAATTTATTATTTAATCGTTTTGTTTTAATTTAAAAAATATTAGTATTTAAATTTTGTTTTTATTAAAATAAATAAACTTTGTTTTTTTTTTTTAAAATTAATTTTTTAATTTTTTTTTTATTATAATATTTTAATATACGTTATTAAATAAATTAAAATATAGTTTACAACTTAGTTTATATTGTTTTAATTTTTATAACAAGTATTTTAATTTTTAAAACAATTGTTTTAATAACGAAAACTTCGGTTTAAAACTTTTTTTATTAGTTTATATTTATTTAATATTTATAAATTATTTTATAAAATAACATATTTATATTTTTATTTAAAAATATATTATAAACTAGCTAAGTTATAAATAAAAGTTCGTATTAATTATCCTGTTCGTAATTAATATAGTTTCGGAAATATTATTTAAATATTTAATTTAATTTTTTTGTTTATTTATTTATTTAAAAATAATAAACGGTTAAAAATTTAAATTTTATATTAATTTTTTTAAAAAAACTTGTATTAAATTTAAAAATAAAAAAAATATCTCGATTAAAAATAATCCGTTTAAATAATCTATATTTATTTAAATATTAACGAATAAAAACGTATATTAGTTATTTAATAATAATATTATTTTTAAAAAGTAAAAAATAACCGTATTTCGTAAATCGGTTTATAATAACTTATATTTTATCGTATTATATTTTTATAACCGGGTTAGTTAATAATAATAATATAATAATAAAATTTTAAATAATAATAT
>MU390480.1:0-15148 GCA_022578715.1 Nemania sp. FL0916
TTAAAAATAATAAAAAAAAATAAAATATTTTAAAAATATAAAACAAAATTATATCGATTTATAATATTTAATAATAAAACATTTAATTATAATAACAATCGCGTATTTAAAAAAATATAATTATTTAATATTTTTATATAAAGATATAAAAAACGAATTATATTAAATATTATTGATATTTTTAAACACGATATTATTTTAAAAATATTATAATTAAAAACTAACGACTTAGTAATTGTTACGATGTAACAAGGATAATTTAACATTACTTAAACAGCCCGGCTAAACTCCGGAAGCGGATTTCAGTTGATCTAAGATTACAAAAAAAAAAAGATTTTAATTAATCTAAGATTATAAAAAAAAAAAGATCTTAATTGATCTAAGATTATAAAAAAATGCTTATAACTTACGGTTATTAAAAATTCTATATAACTTTATAATTCTTTTTATATTTAGTTACTCGTTTTTGTTTTTTAACTATTAATTTACTTTTTTACTAAGTAATATATTTTTTATTTAGAATTAATTGTTCTTATTATAAAATAACGGGGAATATTTTAAAAACTTTTTAACGGATACTTATTAAGTTTTTATTATTATTTATAAATTAAAACCTCGTGCGTATTTTTATATTGTTATATAAAAGGTCCGTTATATTTTAATAGTTTTTTAATTAATAAAACTTAGTACAAGTAAACGGATATTAGTATAAAAAAGTTTTAATAATAGAAAATTATAAAAAAAAAGATTCTAAAAAGTATATTTAAAAAATATTTTAATTACGAAAAATTAACAAGCGGATGTTTTAAAAAACTTACTTACAAGTTATAAAACTTAAAACTAAAAAATAAAAAGTAAAAAAACAAATAATAATAAATACTCTTATTATAAAACAATTATAAAAATAAATTAAAAATACGATTATAATAATAGATCTAGATATTATATTTTTAATTTTTAAACTTTAAATAGAACAATAATTACTTTTAAATAACGAACTTATAAAAAAAGTTTTAAAAAACTTAAATAACGATAACTTTAACAACGATTTTAATAATAAAAACTTAGATAAAAAAAAATTTAAAAAAAAAAAAAACCTTTTATTAATTTTAATATATAAATTTATAAAAAATCAACTTAAAATTATAACATTTAAATAATTAAAAAACTAGTACTATTATAACAAAATATAACAACTTTATTTAAATCAACAGGTAAACAATTAAAACAAATATTACTATTAATAATACGAACACTTAATATAAACATAATAAATATTAAAAAATTTAAACTTATATTTTTTAAAATTTATAATAAAACTACGGACGTTAAATCGTTTTTTATTTAAATATATTTATATATAAACTAATATATTAATATTATTAATACAAACGTTAAAAAGATTATAATAATAACGTAATTTTTAATAAAAACAATATTAAAATAGTTTAAACTAATTTTAAAAAATTATTTAAAAAATATAAAAAACGAACGAAAATTAAAAACTAAAAGAATTTTCGCAATATATTCCGGATTCGAAAATTATATAAAAAACTTGTTCGGTAATAAAAAAAAAACAAAATATGTTAAAAAACTACTACATCGGTTAAAATAAACTAAAAACGCCGTAATTTATACGATAAAGTTTAAAAAACTAATAGTAATTTTAAAACTGCCCGAAGTAGTACTATTTATTTTATTTTTTAATAAATTAAAAATTTAAATATAAAACGAAATATATTAAAATAATAAATTAACAACGTTTAATAAATACGTAAAAAATGTAATTATAACGGATAAACGATCGTTTAATAAATATATAAATAAAAAACGAACAAATATTACGAAAACTAGGTATAAAATTTAAAAAACCTAAATAAAATAAAAAAACCCGGAAAAAAAATTATTAAAAATAAACGCGGTATAAAAACAAATATTAAAAAATATATCTAATATAGAATATTTTTAATATAAAAAAAAAAAATATTATAAATATTAGTATCCAAGTTTATAAAAAAAAACAACTTAGTATTAATAAAAAAGAATTTTTTAAAAAAAGGCGTAAAAAACCCGAAAAACCCGAGTTGTAAAGATTTATAATAATAATAAAAACGATTAAAAAATTTAAAACGTTTAAAATAATATTAAAATTTATAAATATAATTTAAAATCGGAATTAAAACGTACGGTTATTATATATATAATAATATAAAAAAGTAGTTTTATTTTAAACAAAAAAAAATATTTTAATTATAATAATTTAAACGGAAAAGTTTATAAATATTACTTTAGATTAAAAAAATTAATAAAATAGATCGATTAAAAATATTATTATTATATTTAATTTAAAAATTATAAACTATATAATAAAAATTCTAAAAAAAAAACAACCCGGACTTTATATAAAAAAATATATTAAACATTTTATAAACGATTTTATTATTACAAATAATATTAATAAATTAAAAAATATATTAGTTAAAAGTTTTTTAATTAAAAAAATATAAATAAAAAAAAAGATTTATATAATTATAACGAAAAATTATTTTATACCGTGTTATTTAAAATTTATAAAATTTATTTTAATATTAATAAAAGTAAAAAAACAATTAATATAAAATATATATATTATATTTTTATTATTTATAAATTATATAAAACATAATTTAAATTAAAATTTAAAAAAAACTATAAAGTTAAAAAATACGAACTATATAACTGTTTATATAATAAAACTTAATTATATAACAAAATACCCCGTATTTATAAAAAACATTTGTATATTTTTATAAATAGATTAATTATAATTAAAAAATATATTTATAATAATAAAACTAATAAATACAACTTGTATTTCGATTTTGGACTATTATTTATAAAATAAAAAACCCCCGTTTTATTAATACCCCGAATAATATTAAAATTATTATAACTAAAAAAAACTATATAATAATAATACGGTTATTAAATTAAACAATAATATAAATATATAAATAACAAATGTTTTAAATATATAATAATAAAAATAAAAATTTAAAAAATAGTTTTATAAAATACGAAACTAAAAAACGAAAGTAGTTCTTATTACTAAAGTAATAAAAAACCGAAGATATAAAAGTTTTACGAAAAATACGGTACGATTTACGAAAACAAATAAAAATTAAAATAAAATATAATAAAAAAAAATATTAAATATTAATAAATTTAAAATCCGAAATCGATTTTATATTACCCCGAGTTATTAAAAAAGATCGTATATTTTAAAAATATAAAAATAAATCGTATAAAATTATAATATTTAATAAAAATAAATCAAATTATAATAATAGTCGTATATTTAAAAAAACTAAATTATTCGATATATCGATATAAAAATATAAAAAACAAATTATATTCGATATCGTAAATATTTTTAACTACGACGTTATTTTCGGAATAAAATAGTTAAAAATTAACGACTTGATAATCTAATAAAAAAACAAAACAATAATTTAAAATATTAGAAATATTAACGAAATATAAAAAATAACAAAAAAAATCAAAATATTAAAAAAATACTTATAATATAAAAACTTATTTAAAACACTAGAAAAAAATAAATTATTTAAACACGGATTTTAAAATTACCGAATCTTATTAAAAAAAAAACACGAACTTAGATTGTATTAAATCTATTATATAAGCTTTAAAAAGTTTAAAGTTTTATAAAATTACATATAAAAGAACTTGAAACGAGGGTTTATACACGAGTTAAAATCACTATATGGTTACCTGGTCCTATTAGTACTAAAGATAAAGGACGGAAAACAGGCCCGAGATAAGAAAAGAAACACAACTTGAAGTGGAAACCGATCAGAACATCTATAAAGTCGAAGAAATTTTGGACTCCTGTTAGAATGGCAATAAATTCGAGTATTTCGTTAAATAGGAAGGGTATTTATATGCTAATAATATTTAGGAATTTAAAAAATATTTAAAAACTACTGTAACAATTATTAATTAGTTTTATTATTAATATTTTAACCGATTAAAGTTAAAAAAACAAAGTTAACCGGTAAAAAAACGTTAAACGTTTTTTAATTAAACTTAATAAAAAAAACGTTAATAATTTGTGTTAAAAAAACCGTTTATTTTTTCGCTACCCGTTCTTACTTTTGTTAAAATACCGTTTTTTTTTTTTTATATTTAATACGTTCTAATTTTTTAATAAATAATAACCCCCGTTTTAATATTTTTAAACTTTTTTTTTATAAAAGCTTTTTTTATTTACAAAAACGAACTAAACGTTTTATTAAAACTTATAGTTTTTTTTTTATTTAATAACGCTCGGTAATAATCCGTTTATATTTATAACTAATATTAAATAAATTAAACATTTTATTTTTAAAACTGTTATAAAAACTTCGGACTTTAAAAATATAAATTAAACACGATTTAAATTTAAAAAATATAAAATAAAAAAAATTATTTTTAAAATAACGAAAATAAAGAAATATTTTAAAACTATAAATATAAATATACGCCGAAAAAAAATCGCGATTTTCGCGTTAATTAAAACGAAGTTTAAAAAACGATTTAATAACTCGCGATATTATAAAAAAAAAAAAAAAACATATATAACAAAAAAAATCTTTAAAAACAAAAATTAAAAAAAAAAAAAAATAATATTACAATATAATAAAAATAATTTAATATTATTTAAATAACCCGGTTAAACTTTAAAAACGGATTTTAGTTAATTTAAAATTATAAAAAAAAAAAATCTTAATTAATTTAAAATTATAAAAAAAAAAAGATTTCAATTAATTTAAAATTACAAAAAAATATTTATAATTTACAGTTATTAAAAATTCTATATAACTTTATAATTCCTTTTATATTTAATCATTCGTTTTTATTTTTTAATTATTAATTTATTTCTTTATTAAATAATATATTTTTTATTTAAAATTAATTGCCCTTATTACAAAATAACGGGGAATATTTTAAAAACTTCTTAACGGACACCTATTAAGCTCTTATTATTACTTACAAATTAAAACCCCGTACGTACTCCTATATTGTTGTATAAGAGGTCCGTTATAGTAATTCGATAAAAAAACAAGAAAATAAAATAAAAAACGAAACAATTTTATAAAATAAATAAAAAAAAAAAACATTTTTTTTATTACAATATTTAAAAAATATTATATATATAAAGAACTATTTTAAAAAAAAAAAAAACGAACTTTTAAAATATAAATTATAAAATTATTAAATACTTTTAAAAAAAAGATATTAATTATAATTATATTAAATATATTTTATAAAACTAAACAAGTTAAAAATATTATAGGAGTACTTATAAAAGAATAAAACACGAGGATTTTTACAAAAATCAAAATTACCTGCTGGATACTTAGTAATAATAATATTTAAAAAAAAAAAAAAAAAACTAATATACGATAAAAAAAAAAAAATATAACGAATAATAATAAATTTTAAACTATTAAATATTATTATTATATTAGATAAATATTTAATCTTTTTAATAACTACGATATAAAAAAACATTAGTTAAATACGATAATATATTACGTTTAATATATTAAATAAATATTATTTAATACGTATAATAAAAAAATAAAATAAAAAATAGTTATACGTATAATTTATAAACTATATAAATACACGGTTATATTTTAAAAACTGCGAAATATACTTACAACATTCTAATATATAATAATAACTATTTTACGAAAATATTTAAACAAATTTATATTCGTTTATTTAAATAATATTTTAATTTATTTAAATATTTTCGAAAAATATAAACAATATATAAACGTAGTATTAAAAATATTATAAAAAAACAAATTACGATTAAACCCGAAAAAGTACACTTAATATTAATAAAAAGTTAATTTTTTAAGATTTATAATTATTTTAAAAAAAATATAAATTTAATAAATAAAACTAAAAATTATATAAAATTAAAAAATTTTAAATTTAACGATTATTAAAAATATTAAAAAAGTTTTTAAATTTATAAACTATGTTTAAACTTTAATTAAAAACTATAATAAATATTTTTAACATTTGTTAAAATATATAATAAAAAAATATAAAAAAAAAAAGTTTTTAATAAATAAAAAAGTTAAAAAAGTATTTAAAAAATTAAAAAAAAAAATTATATTCGACCCGATATATAAACTCCCGAACTTTTTTAAAAAAAAAGATTTAAAATGGATATTTTAAACGGAATTATCGCAAATATATTCGAACAATTAAAAAATAATAAAAAATAACATTTTATAATATATTATTTTAAAACGTTGCGAAATATTATATTTCGTTACTTAATATTAAATAAAAATTTTTTTATAATTATTACAAGATTTAAAAAATAAAAGCCGTTTTTAAAAAGAATTATAAAACTTTTTAAAATTTATTTAGATTATAAAAACCTAACATTTTTTATAACTTTATAAAAAATTAATAAATAATATAAAAATTAGATAGATTATTTTTCCAAATTTAACTTTAAAATATTCTATATTAAAAGAAAAAAAAACGTATAAATAGATATTTTTAGCCGACGAGGACAAAAAAAATTCAAAATTTTAAAATAAAATATACAAATATTACACTTATAAAAAAATAAAACATTTCGATTATAGGCCATTTTTAAAAATATTAATAACTATTTGTAATAAAAAATTTAAAATATATATAATAACCGAAAGTTCGAAAAATTATACAAATATAATAAAACTAAATTAAATAAACTAAAATATAAAAAAAAAATATATTTATTAAAGTCGATATAAAACAAGTTTATTAAAGAATTTTACGAACATTTATTATACGGATATTAAAAAATAACTAAAACGGCAAAACGGTTATAAAAAAAGTACGATTTTCTAAAACTTTAAAAAACCGTTAAAACTATTATTAAAAACTATAACGTATATAACAAGTCTAAAATAACACGATACAAACTTTATAAACTTTTATAATTAATATAAATACCCGATTAAATATAATATATTATTATATAAAATTTTATTATTAAACTATTATAATTAATCGATTTAATTATAAAAATTAAATATAATATTATATAAATAATTATAAACCGATTTACGAAATATAAATACTTTTTATTTTTTAAAATAAACGTAATTATTAAATAATTAACGTATATATTTGTTAAATATTACTTTAATAAATATAAAATATTAAAACGAATTATATTTAATCGAAACAAACTGTTTATTTTTAAGTTCGGAAATAGTTTTTTTAAACAAATAAGTACTAAGTTTAAATTTTTTACAACCTATTACCCCTAAACGGATAAACAAATTAAACAATTAAACTAGACGTTAGAATAATACTTACGAAATTATATTAATTATTAATAAAACAACTAAATAAAACTACTTTTTACTGTTTAAATTATATATAACACCTTAGTAAATAAAAATATAAATATATCTTTTTACGAAATAATATACAAACGTTAAACTATTTTAAAAAAACTAAAAAAAACGTTAATAGAAATACTTATTATTATAATAATTATACCTAAAACTAAAATAATAATTACAAAGATTAAAACTTTTTAAATAAAACTATAAATATATTTATAATTCTTTTAATAAAAAATAATAAAATATTATAACAAAAAAAAAATTAAAAAATTAATTCTAACGAAAAAAAACAAAGTTTATTTATTACAACAAAAATAAAATATTATTTTAAAAATTTTATAAATTAAAACTAAACAATTAAACGATAAATTAAATTTTAAAAAACTTAGTTTATTTAAAATTAAAAAAATTATTTCGTTAATTAATTATAAACTATTATTATTTAAAATAATATAAATATATTTTATTTTTTATATTTTTTTATTAAAACTAACGCTAAATAATATTTTATTAAAAACTTAATTTAAAATAAAAACTAATTAAAATATATACGAAATAAAAAAAATATTAAACTTTTGTTAAAATAATAACAAATTTGAATATTTAATTAAATAAAAAAACTACTTATATTTAAACAATATATAAAAACTTAAAAAACATTTAAAAACAGCCGCCGAGATTATAACTTAGTTTTATTAATAACACTTTAATTAATTAAGATTAAAAACGCGGAATCGGCTAAAGAAACGTTAAAAATAGCTTAATTAAAATTAAATATAATAATAAAAAACAGTTCGGCCGAAGTAAAAACTTTTACTATATTATATTCTTTTATTACACGTTCTTTTTTTTAAATACGCTCCGTTTCGTCTATTTTATTTAACGATTAAAAACTATAGTTAACAAACGTTATAATATAAAAACGAAAAAATTCTTTTTAACAACGGAAACGGGATAAAAAGGTTAAAACTTTATTAGATTTTTAATAAGTTCGAAAAAGTTTAAACTCGGTTATTTTTTTTTCGGAACGTAACCGACGAAATTCTTTTTATAAAACATTAATAAAAATTAAAAAAACTTTAGAACTATTACAAAAATAGCCGGTACGAACATATTCCTTACAACGTAATATACCTTTTATTATTTTATAAAACAAAAAACAATCGAAGTATTAAAAACAAAACATAATTTTAAAACTTACGTTTTTAAAAAAAGTAATAAAAACGACACGTTATAATATTTTAAAAAAAAAACCTAACTTTCGAATATGGTTAAATATCGTAAAAACGATTAAAAAGAACATAACTTATAAAAAAAAAATATTATTAAAACAATAATCTTAAAAAAAAAAATAATATTACGATTTAATAAAAAAAAAATAGCCCGTTAGTAAGCCTAGCGCGGGGAATAGAAAAATACACTTCGAAAAATGCAATATTAAAATATATATCGGTTAAAATATATAATCACGTAATAGTTTACTAGTTTATAGTAATTTAAACTTATTAATTTACGGTAATCTAAACTTATTAACTTATAGTAATCTAGGTTTACTAGTTCACGGTAATCCAGGCTTACTAGTTTATAATAATCCAAGCTTACTAGTTTATAATAATCCAGGCTTACTAACTTATAATAATCTAAAAAGAAATCAATATAAAAAAAAGTAGTTAAAGTTTTTTTATATAAACATTTATTTATTTTTATATCTAATTACTCGTTTTTATTTATTAACTTTTAATTTAAAACTATAGTTTAAATTTAAATACGAATATAATTATTAAACTACTTTTAAATATACTTTATTAAACAAATAATAAAAGTATTATTAAACCTTTTTTACAAATACCGTTAACAACCTTATTATTACCTGTAAATCAAGACCCCGATACTATCTCTTATATCCGATGCACTAAGATATAGGAGGTCCGTAACAACAGGTTAATTAAGTTGGTCATTTATTACTTACAGCTTGTATAGATTACCTACTTTTATAATTGTACCTTGTACGCACGTTTACAATTATTACTTTAATAAATAAAGTCTTTATATTATTTAATTAATCCGTACTCTTACACATGCGTGATTATTATAATATAATAATAATATTATAATATTATAATTACTTATTATAAATTATAAATTTATAAACTTGTAAATTTATAATTTAAATTTAATTTATAATTATAATAAGAATTATTAATTAAATATTTTATTATTATTAATTAAATATTATTCGAGTTGTTTTAATTTAATATAATTAATTATTTAAATTTTTATAATATTATTTTTTTTTATTATAAATTTAAAAGAATTATAAACTTTTTAATTTATTAATAAGTTTTTTAATTTATTAAAAAGTTTTTTAAACTTTTAAAATTATATTAATTTATTAAAACAAACTTTTTAAAATAAAAAACAATTAATTTTATAAAATAAAAATAACAAGTTTTATAAATTATTAATTATTAATATTTTAAATATTATTAATAAAATATTATAATAATAATAATATTTTTATAATAATAATAATTAATAAAATATAACGGACCTCTTATATAATAATATAGGAGTACGTACGGGGTTTTGATTTACAAATAATAATAAAAGCTTAGTAGGTATCCGTTAAAAGGTTTTTAAAATATTCCTTATTACTATATAATAAAAACAATTAATTTTAAATAAAGAATGTATTATTTAATAAAAAAATAAGTTAATAATTAAAAAATTAAAACAAGTAATTAAATATAAAAAGAATTTTAAAACTATATAAAATTTTTAATAATTATAAGTTATAATTATTTTTTTATAATTTTAAATTAATTAAGATTTTTTTTTTTTTATAATTTTAAATTAATTAAGATTTTTTTTTTTTTTATAATTTTAAATTAATTAAAATCCGTTTTTAAAGTTTAACCGGGCTGTTTAAATAATATTAAATTATTTTTATTATATCGTAATATTATTTTTTTTTTTTTAATTTTTGTTTTTAAAAATCTTTTTTTTATTATATATGTTTTTTTTTTTTTTTTTAAAATGTTACAAATTATTAAATCGTTTTTTAAATTTCGTTTTAATTAACGCGAAAATCGCGATTTTTTTTCGGCGTATATTTATTTTTACAGTTTTAAAATATTTTTTTATTTTTATTGTTTTAAAAACGATTTTTTTTATTTTATATTTTTTAAGTTTAAATCGTGTTTAATTTACGTTTTTAAAGTTTAAAACTTTTATAACGGTTTTAAAATTAAAATATTTAATTTATCCGATATTAATCGCGAATATAAATAAATTATTACCGAACGTTATTAAATAAAAAAAAAATTTTAAATTTTAATAAAACGTTTAGTTCGTTTTTATAAATAAAAAGAACTTTTATAAAAAAAAAGTTTAAAAATATTAAAACGGGGGTTATTATTTATTAAAAAGTTAAAATATATTAAGTATAAAAAAAAAAAAATAGTATTTTAACAAAAATAAAAACAAGTAATAAAAGAACAAATAGTTTTTTCGGTATAAATTATTAACGTTTTTTTTATTAAGTTTAATTAAAAAACGTTTAACGTTTTTTTACTAATCGATTCCGTTTTTTTAATTTTAATTAATTAAAATATTAATAATAAAATTAATTAATAATTATCGCGGTAGTTTTTAAATATTTTTTAAATTTTTAAATATTATTAATATATAAGTACTTTTTTTATTTAACAAAATATTCGAATTTATTACTATTTTAATAAAAATTTAAGATTTTTTCGATTTTATAAATGTTTTAATCGGTTTTTATTTCAAGTTATATTTTTAATAATATATCTTTTAATACAAGTTTAAATAATAAAATATAAAAAACAAAATAAATTCGTATTATATTTAATAATAATAGTTTATAATTAATTAATAAAACAATTTTTTTAATTTTAAAAAGTTTAAGTTTTTTAAAATTTAATTTATTATTTAATTATTTCGTTTTAATCTAAAGAATATTAATATTTAAATTTTGTTTTTATTAAAATAAATAAACCTTATTTTTTTTTATTAAAATTAATTTTTTAATTTTTTTTTATTATAATATTTTAATATATGTTATTAAATAAATTAAAATATAGTTTATAATTTAGCTTATATTGTTTTAATTTTTATAACAAGTATTTTAATTTTTAAAATAATTGTTTTAATAACAGGAACTTTAGTTTAAAATTTTTTTTATTAGTTTATATTTATTTAATATTTATAAACTACTTCGTAAAGTAATATATTTATATTTTTATTTATAAATATATTATAAGTTAACTAAACTATAAATAAAAATTCGTATTAATTATCCTGTTTATAATTAACATAGTTCTAGAAATATTATTTAAATGTTTAATTTAATTTTTTTATTTATTTATCCGTTTAAAAATAATAAACGGTTAAAAATTTAAACTTTATATTAATTTTTTTAAAAAAATTTATATTAAATTTAAACGTAAAAAAAATATTTTAATTAAAAATAATTCGTTTAAATAATCTATGTTTATTTAAATATTAACAAATAAAAATATATATTAATTACTTAGTAATAATATTACTTTTAAAAAGTAAAAAATAACCGTATTTCGTAAATCGGTTTATAATAACTTATATTCTATTATATTATATTTTTATAACCGGGTCGGTTAATAATAATAATATAATAATAAAATTTTAAATAATAATATATTATATTTTATTAAATATTTATATCGGTTATAAAAACCCGTAAAGTTTATATCGAATAATTTTAACTTTATTATAAATATTACAAACGTTTATTATTTTTTTTATAATTTTTTATAATCTGGGGAAATCGTATTTTTTTTATAAACGTTTAATTATTTTAATTTTTTTTTAATATTTATATAAAAAATGTTTATAAAACTTTTTAACGAACTTTTTTTATAAAGTCTCGGGTAAGTAGATTTTTTTTTTATAAATTAGTTTGTCCGTATTTAACCTTTTTTACTTACGTAGTTTTATTAGTTTTTAAAAGTTGTAAACTTGTTACAACTGTTATAGTTGGGTTTCCGGAAGATTTTTAAAAATAACCCGTATACGTAAACTTCTATCTTTTTAAAAGTATAATATTTAAATATTTCGTTTAAAAACTTTAAATCTTTTTTATTTTCGTTAATTAAAAATGTTTATTTAAATATTATTTTTTTTTAATATAATATATTTTAAAATTAAATTTTATAAAAAAAATTAACTAGTTTTTATACCGTTTATTAAAATCTTTTATAATTATAAATATAGTTAAATTTTTATAATTAAAATAGATCTTAAATAGTTTTATTATTCTTTTTATAAAAAGTTTTTATTTTTTTAATATTTTAATAATAATTAGTAATTTTTTGTTATAAACTGGATATTTTAATTCGGTATTTTATAACGTTTTTAAATAATAGGCCACTAGGTACTATTTCTTATTATCTTTTAATTGTTCGAGTATTCCGGCGATCATACCGTTTAAAACGTCCGTTTTTAGTTTTTTTTTTTTATTAAGTCTAGTAATCGTATTATTAAATCAAAAATAACCCTTACTTTTAACGTTTCGAATACTTTTTTAACTTTTTTTAAAATAAAAAACGTTTTTTTTTTATATTTTTTAGTAATATATTTCGTAAAAAGTTTTACTAATGTTCTAAAATTTATAATTAAAGTTTATACGTAGTTTAAAAATCTTAATACTTGTTAAATATTAGTAATTATATATAAATCCGGTATTTTCTAATTACGTATTATTTTAATTTTTAATTTTTATATTTAGATTTTCTTAAAAGTAATAATAAATTTTAAAAAGTTAATTTTTTAAATATATTATACGTATTTTTTTATATTTAATTATAGTTTTACTCGTTAAAATTCTTTTAAAACTATTATTACATGTTTTTTATATTTTTTTAAAATTTTCGAATAAATAAAGATATTATTAAAATAAACAAACATAAATTTATTTAAAAACTTCCGGAATATTATTATTATTATATATTAAAAGGTTACCGGGGTATTACGTAATCTTTAAAATATAACCGTATATTTATATAATTTATAAACTGTTCGTATAACAGTTTTTTATTTTTTTCTTTTTATTATTTTAATAATATAATATCCGTTAAAAATATTAAATATAATAAATTATTAAGTTTAATTAATGTTTTTTTTTATTATAATAAAAAAAATTAAAAAATATCCGTCCGGAATTATAATTACGTTTAATAAATGATAATTTATTATTACTCGTTATATTAAGTTTTTTTTTTATCTCGGGCCTGTTTTCCGTTTTTTATCTTTAGTACTAATAAGACCGGGTAATTATATAATAATTCTAATTCGCGTATAAACTTTTATTTTAAGTTTTTTTATATATAATTTTATAAAACTTTAAACTTTTTAAAGTTTATATAATAGATCTAATATAATCTAAGTTCGTATTTTTTTTTTAATAAGATTTAATAATCTTAAAGTTTATGTTTAAATAACTCGTTTTTTTCCGGTGTTTTAAACAGGTTTTTATATTGTAAATATTTTTCTAATATCCCGATTTTTTTCGTTATTTTTTATATTTTGTTAATATTTCTAATATTTTAAATTATTATTTTATCTTTTTATCGAATTATTAAATCGTTAGTTTTTAACTATTTTATTTTAAAAATAACGTTATAATTAAAAATATTTACGATATTAAATATAATTTGTTCTATATGTTTTTATATCGATATATTAAATAGTTTAGTTTTTTTAAACATACGACTATTATTATAATTTAATTTATTTTTATTAAATATTGTAATTTTATACGATTTGGTTTTATATTTTTAAAATATATGATCTTTTTTAATAACTTAAAGTAAAATAAAGTCGACTTCGGATTTTAAATTTATTAATATTTAATATTTCTTTTATTATATTTTATTTCGATTTTTATTTGTTTTTATAAACTGTATTATACTTTTTATAAAATTTTTATATTTTTAATTTTTTGTCGCTTTAGTAATAAGAACTGTTTTTATTTTTTAATTTCGTGTTTTATAAAGTTATTTTCCAAACTTTTACTTTTATTATTATATATTTAAAACATTTGTTATTTATATATTTGTACTATTGTTTAATTTAACAACTGTATTATTATTATATAGTTTTTTTTAATCGTAATAATTTTAATATTATTTAAAATATTAGTAAAACGGGGGTTTTTTATTTTATAAATAATAATCTAAAATCGAAATATAAGTTATATTTGTTAATTTTATTATTATAAATATATTTTTTAATTATAACCGATCTATTTATAAAAATATACGGATATTTTTTATAAATATAAAATATTTTATTATATAATTAAGTTCTATTATATAAATAGTTATATAGTTCGTATTTTTTAACTTTGTAATTTTTTCTAAGTTTTAATTTGAATTATATTTTATATAATTTATAAATAACGGGAATATAATATATATACTTTATACTAATTATTTTTTTACTTTTATTAATATTAAAATAGATTTTGTAAACTTTAAATAATATAATATAAAATAATTCTTCGTTATAATTATATAGATCTTTTTTTTTATTTATATTTTTTTAATTAAAAGATTTTTAATTAATATATTTTTTAATTTGTTAATATTATTTATAATAATAAAATCGTTTATAAAATGTTTAATATATTTTTTTATATAAAATCCGGGTTATTTTTTTTTTAAAATTTTTATTAT
>MU390481.1:0-15109 GCA_022578715.1 Nemania sp. FL0916
TTTATAATCGGAATAAATTTTAAATAGTTCTGTTGTTTTTTTTATAAAAAGTTTTTATTTTTTTAATATTTTAATAATAATTAGTAATTTTTTATTATAAATTAGATATTTTAGTTCGGTATTTTATAACGTTTTTAAATAATAAGTTATTAAGTGTTATTTTTTATTATTTTCTAGTTGTTCGAGTATTCTAACGATTATATTGTTTAAAATGTCCGTTTTTAGTTTTTTTCTTTTTATTAAGTCTAGTAATTATATTACTAGGTCGGAAGTAACTTTTGTTTTTAACGTTTCGAATATTTTTTTGGCTTTTTTTAAAATAGAAAACGTTTTTTTTTCGTATTTTTTAATAATATATTTCGTAAAGAATTTTACCGGTGTTTTAAAATTTATAATTAAAGTTCGTACGTAATTTAAAAATCCTAATGTTTGTTAAATATTAATAACTATATATAAGTCCGGTATTTTTTAATTACGTACTATTTTAATTTTTAATTTTTATATTTAGATTTTTCCGGGGGTAATAATAAATCTTAAGAAATTAATTTTTTAAATATATTATACGTATTTTTTTACGTTTAATTATAGTTTCGTTTATTAGAGTTTTTTTAAAATTATTATTATATATTTTTTATATTTTTTTAAAGTTTTCGAATAAATAAAAATATTGTTAAAATAAATAAATACAAATTTATTTAAAAATTTTTAAAATATTATTATTATTATATATTAAAAAGTTGCCGGGGTATTATATAATTTTTAAAACATAATTATATATTTATATAGTTTATAAATTGTTCGTATAACGGTTTTTTATTTTTTTTTTTTTTGTTATTTTAATAATATAATATCCGTTAAATATATCGAATATAATAAACTATTGGGTTTAATTAATATTTTTTTTTATTATAATAAAAAAAATTAGAAAATGTCCGTCCGGGATTATAATTATATTTAATAAACGATAATTTATTATTACTCGCTATATTAGGTTTTTTTTTTATTTCGGGCCTGTTTTCCGTTTTTTATTTTTAGTACTAATAGGACCGGGTAATTATATAATAATTCCGACTCGTATATAAACTTTCGTTTTAAGTTTTTTTATATATAGTTTTATAAAGTTTTAAACTTTTTAAAACTTATATAATAAATTTAATATAACCTAGGTTCGTATTTTTTTTTTAATAAGATTTAGTAATTTTAAAATCCGTATTTAAATAATTTATTTTTTTTTAATGTTTTAAACAAGTTTTTATATTATAAATATTTTTTTAATATTTTAATTTTTTTTATTATTTTTTATATTTTATTAATATTTTTAATATTTTAAGTTATTATTTTATTTTTTTATCGGATTATCGGGTCGTTAATTTTTAATTATTTTATTTTAAAAATAACGTTATAATTAAAAATATTTACGATATTAAATATAATTTGTTTTTTATATTTTTATATTAATATATCGAATAATTTAGTTTTTTTAAATATATAATTATTATTATAACTTGATTTATTTTTATTAAATGTTATAATTTTATATAATTTATTTTTATATTTTTAAAATATACGATCTTTTTTAATAACTCGGGGTAATATAAAGTCGATTTCGGATCTTAAGTTTATTAATATCCGATATTTTTTTTTATTATATTTTATTTCGATTTTTATTTGTTTTCGTAAATCGTACCGTATTTTTCGTAAAACTTTTATATTTTCAGTTTTTTATTATTTTAATAATAAAAACCGTTTTCGTTTTTTAATTTCGTATTTTATAAAACTATTTTTTAAATTTTTATTTTTATTATCGTATGTTTAAAATATTTGTTATTTATATATTCGTATTATTGTTTAATTTAATAACTGTATTATTATTACATAGTTTTTTTTAATCGTAATAATTTTAATATTATTTAGGGTATTAGTAAAACGGGGGTTTTTTATTTTATAAATAATAGTTTAAAATCGAAGTACAAGTTATATTTGTTAGTTTTATTATCGCAAGTATATTTTTTAATTATAATTAATCTATTTATAAAAATATACGGATGTTTTTTATAAACACGGGGTATTTTATCGTATAATTAAGTTTTATTATATAAACAGTTATATAGTTCGTATTTTTTAATTTTATAATTTTTTTTAAATTTTAATTTAAATTATATTTTATATAGTTTATAAATAACAGAAATATAATATATATATTTTATATTAATTGTTTTTTTACTTTTATTAATATTAAAATAGATTTTATAAATTTTAAATAATATAATATAAAATAGTTTTTTATTATAATTATATAGATCTTTTTTTTTATTTATATTTTTTTAATTAAAAAACTTTTAATTAATATATTTTTTAACTTGTTAATATTATTTATAATAATAAAGTTGTTTATAAAATATTTAATATATTTTTTTATATAAAATCCGGGTTATTTTTTTTAAAAAATTTTTATTATATAATTTATAATTTTTAAATCGAATATAATAATAACATTTTTAATTAATTTATTTTACTAATTTTTTTAATCCAAGGTAATATTTGTAAATTTTTTTATTTAAATCGTTATAATTAAAATACTTTTTTTCGTTTAAAATAAAACTGTTTTTTTATATTATTATATATATAATAACCGTACGTTTTAATTCCGATTTTAAGTTATATTCGTAAATTTCGGTATTGTTTTAAACGTTTTAAATTTTTTAATCGTTTTTATTATTATCGTAAATTTTTACGACTTAAGTTTTTCGGGTTTTTTACGCCTTTTTTTAAAAAACTTTTTTTTATTAATACTAAGTTATATTTTTTTACAAGCTCGGATATTAACGTTTATAATGTTTTTTTTTCTTATATTAAAAATATTCTATTTTAGATATATTTTTTAATATTTGTTTTTATACCGCGTTTATTTTTAATAATTTTTTCCCCGGGTTTTTTTATTTTATTTAAGTTTTTTAAATTTTATATTTAGTTTTCGTAATACTCGTTCGTTTTTTGTTTATATATTTATTAAACGATCGTTTATTTATTATAATTACGTTTTTTACGTATTTATTAAACGTTATTAATCTGTTATTTTAATATATTTCGTTTTATATTTAAGTTTTTAATTTATTAAAAAATAAAATAAATAGTACTATTTCGGGCAGTTTTAAAATAACTATTAGTTTTTTAAACTTTATTATATAAACTACGGCGTTTTTAGTTTGTTTTAACCGATATAATAATTTTTTAACATGTTTTGTTTTTTTTTTATCGTTAAATAAGTTTTTTATATAATTTTCGAATCCGGAATATATTACGAAAATTCTTTTAATTTTTAGTTTTCGTTCGTTTTTTATATTTTTTAAATAATTTTTTAAAATTAGTTTAAATTATTTTAATACTATTTTTGTTAAAAATTACGCCGTTATTATAATTTTTTTAATATTTATATCGATAATATTAACGTATTAGTTTATATATAAACGTATTTAAATAAAAAATAATTCAATATTTATAGTTCCGTTATAAGTTTTAAAAAATATAAGTTTAAATTTTTTAATATTTATTATATTTATATTAAATATTCGTATTATTAGTAATAACGTTTATTTTAATTATTTATTTATTAATTTAAATAAAAATATTATATTTTATTATAATAATACTAGTTTTTTAATTGTTTAAATGTTATAGTTTTAAGTAAATTTTTTATTAGTTTATATATTAAAGTTTACGGGAAGTTTTTGTTTTTTTTTTAATTTCTTTTCGTTTAAATCGTTGTTAAAATTGTTATTAAAATCGTTATTATTAAAATCTTTTAAAACTTTTTTAATAAACTCGTTATTTTTTTTTTTATAATTGTTTATTTCGTTTAAAATTTAATAATTAAATCTAAGTTTATTACTATAATTATATTTTTTAGTTATTTTTATATTAAAGTTATAATAAACGTATTTATTAATATTTATTTTTTTATTTGTTATTTTTAAATTTTTAATTTTATAACTTATAAATAAGTTTTTTAAAATATCCGCTTGTTAATTATTTATAATTAAAATATTTTTTAAATATACTTTTTAAAATCTTTTTTTTTATAATTTTTTATTATTAAAACTTTTTTATATTAATATTTATTTATTCGTATTAAGTTTTATTAATTAAAAAACTATTAAAATATAACAAACTTTTTATATAATAATATAAAAATATATACGGGGTTTTAATTTATAAATAATAATAAAAGTTTAATAAATATCCGTTAAAAAGTTTTTAAAATATTCCCCGTTATTAAACAAAAAATTAAATAATTTTAAGTTTAAAAAATATATTATTTAATAAAAACTATAATTAAATTAATAATTAAAAAATAAAAACAAATAATTAATTAAAAAAAAATCGTAATATTATATAAAAATAAAGAACGTTTTTTTCCGTTTATTGCGTTTTTAATAATTTTCCGGCGATTTTATAGATTCTAATAATTTTATAGATTTTAAAGATCCAGGGGATCTAGGGGATCCCGGGGATCTATGTTACGTGATTTCTCGGTCCGAATAAGGACCCGGGTAAGTAGTAATTAAAATACGGGCGTTTGTTTTAGTAAAACAGGCCTAAAGCAGACCTTAGATCGTAACATTAACTCGATTTTATTTAATTAAAAAAAAAATAATAATTTAAAACCCGAAACTTTATTTTTATAAATTTATTAATTATTTTTTATATAATTTTATATATTTAATTAACGTATTTTTTTTATTATTATATTTTTATTTAATAAAATTATAAAATTATATTAATTTTTTATATTTATAAATAAAAATATTAATTTATTTAATTTTAAAATTAATAACGTTAATTAAATTTATATTAATTTTAAATAAGTTTATAAAAAATTATAAAAATATAAAAATTTATTTAAAAAAATATTTAATTATTAAATAATTATTATATTTTATTTTAATAAATAATTAAAAAGTTTTTAAAAAAAAACTTTATAAAAATTAATTAAATTTAATAATCCGTAATAATATATTAAAAAAAATATTATATTAATTATATTATTTCCGAAATTATTATTATTATTAATTTTATAATTATTATATTTATTATTAAAAAACTTATTAATAAAACTTATAATAATTTCGATTTAAATAATAAATTTAAATTTTATATAAATAAATTAAAACGTTATTTACGTATAAAAAAAACCGGTTATTTTTAAAAAAATTATAACTTTTTTTATTAATAATAAAAATAAAAAAAACGTTTTTTTATATTTAATTAATTTATTATTAACGTATTTTTTATTTTAATAATATTATTTAAATATAAACGAATATTTAATTAATATAAATTTATAATAATTTTATAATAATTATTTATAAACTCGATTATTTTAAAAATTATTTAATACTTTTAATATTAATTATAAAACAATAAAACCGATTTTTAAAACTTATTAAAATTAATAAAAAGATTTAATAACTTTAATTAATTATATTTTAATAAATTAAATAAATAATTTAAATTAAATTAAATAATAAAATCGGTTAAATTAATTAAATAACCCGTTTTAAAGCTTTAAATCAGTTAAATATAGTTAATAACTAATTGTTTAACTTGTTTAACTTGTGAGAAGCGCTGCGCCGGTCGCCTAGGAAATGAGAGCCGTTCCGCCAACATCGTCTCCCTCGCAATTAATTCTTCAAGACGATGATCGTACTATTTAAGCAGTGCAAGTGGATTGGCCCAAGGTGCTCTGGTCGAGGTTTACTGTTTCTACTGGTCTATAAAATCTGGCACTATTCCCAGTGTGCAGCGAACGCCACGTGCGAAAATAGGCCGCTAAAATCGAAGACGGCCCTTTCCCTAGCCAAAGGAACGGATCCGCACCGGCAGAGCACCGCGGCGGCACAGCAAAGCAGGGGCTTAGAAGACTACTGTTAGTCTGCCATGAAGTGTCCTGGACAACTTCAGCGGCTGAGTCTATCTTGCTCCAAGGGAATCCAAGCCGCACTCTGGTTAAAACAATCTCAAAACCGTATGCTCGCTGCGACCCCGACGGACCTGGCCCAAAGAATGATACGCTGCAAGCTAGAAGATTCCTAGCCTTGTCCATAATAGAATTTATCTGTTGCGCGCTGTTCCTCAGAGCTCGGCAAGCTGATGAAGCTGGAATTGATGAATTACATACAGCTACACATCCCAATGAACTTCAATGACCGATAGCTGAGATTCCATGGTCTCATGCACCTTGTGAAGGACGAATCGCTTATCTGCCTCTGCGAGAAGTGATTTCCATTCGTCTAGATGTCTGTCGTAGCTGTTGAAATAGAATTTCAACGCCATGTCAACCGACCTAGTAAGTTCTTGTCAATAAGCGTACGAGTTGACCTGTTATACCTATACAGAGTTGCATACCTCATAGTTCGCTCTCTCCACAATGGACTTGTACTGTTCGGCCCCGGCATACATGCGTCCTGAATGAGGATCTTTGCACCGGGCTTGAGGGCGGGAATCTGAGCTTTCAAGATGTTGACAGCGTGCTTATCGGCCCAAGAACGGAGAACCATGCGGAAGAAATAGACATCGGCTTGCACCGTCTGATCTGCAAAGAGGTCGTGTGGCTCAAACTTGACGCGCTCCTGTAGCTCAGCGGGAACGGCGGAGTCGGCGCCTTGAATGACTGGGGCTGCATCCTGGACAAGCAGCTTCACGTTGTCAAACTTACTTGCCAGGTCTATCGCGACTGAGCCTCGTTGTCCGCCCACATTCACGATGTATACGTTTCCGAGGGAAGCCCAATCGTAGGCCTTGTAGACAAAACCGTCTCCGCAACCCGGAACGTGGCCTAAGGACTTCATGCCGCCTGCAAAGCGCATCGCCGCCTCAGGGTCTGAGCCAAGGACTTCGAATACCGACTTTCCATTGTTGGCGAGGGCGAAGGCCTGTGAAGATTAATACAGTACAAGGCCGTGAGAGCGTGCGTCGGACATGGAACATGGTCTAGACTTACAGTCTCATTGGCCTCTGTGGAGGACGGCCATTTCTCAATCGCTTCTCCAATCTGGTGCAAAGAATCGGTGTTAGAATGAGGTTCTCCGTGTTCTGTAGCAAAAAGGCGCCCCTTACTCTGGGAATAGCTGGCCAGGTATCGCGGCTCTCAAACGTGACCCAGGCACTGATGTATGGGATGGCCAAGAACTTAGAGATCTTGGTATGTGCCACGAACCCCGGTTCCGGTTCCTTCAGGATGCGCATGGTTACCGCATGTCGAAGCAGGCGTCTGACAAGCCCCTTATCGAGCTTCGTCTTCTCGGCAATCTCTTCAAAAGAGACCTGGGTGCCAGGGGGGATCAAGTCCAGAATCTTGAACCGGACAATTGAGTCGATGCTGACGACATTGGCGACCTTTAGAACATTAATTTCTGAACCCTCAGCCGAGCCCAAGAGATCCTTACCCCGGCAAACTTGTAGATCAGCATCAGAGGTTCCAAGAGAACCTCATGGAGCTCGGCAGTGGCGTCTAGGACATCATCCCGGATCTGGCGCACATCGGAAGGAAGAGTTGGCGGGCTATTCTCGTCAAAGGATGGGGACTCCAGTCCCTGGGCTGACAGATACTCCTGTAGCTCTGCAACTGAGCTGCTTATCTTCGCAGCTAATTCAACGATTTTAGGAGTAGTGTCAAGTGGTGCCATTTTGACCGAGACACAGGCTGCACAGCAAGATAGCGAAATCGAGAGGGTAGACACGATAGCCAAGGACACGATAGCTGAGATGCAGTATATAATCGCACAGAGACAAGGCTTGAAAAGAAGCTGCGATTATTACCTAGTCTCTACCTCTGCCTCTTTTGTGTTTAGATAGGGAAGACTTATTGCTCTCCTCCTTGTTCAAGCCCCTTCCGCGGATAGGGCGGAATGCATTACATCCGTGTTGGTACTATACAGCAAGCTACACGTCATTTAGCCCCCCGCGAGCACAAAGAATTTATCGATGCAAGGGCTCACACGCTGAGACCCCTTTGTGACAAGGGCTGTTACATAGGGCTTGGAACCTCAATATTTTCAAACACCAATAATTCTCCAGGGTCTCGAGAAGTCTATAAAGGTTAATCTATCTCGCAGCTATGCGAATGAAGCAATTAATTTACGCCCATAACCTCTGGGTTCCTGTTCTGCCTAATCCAAACCTGTTGGAACTTCTGTAAGTTGTTAGGTTGCCATGCAGAAGTTCTACAGGTCGTGACTCTCGAGATCGAAGTGTTCTACTAGCGCGGCACGTACACCACGCTAACCTATTATAGGCCAACAGAGCTTGGCAAGGCTTGGCTGTTAAATATGTATACTCTAAAAAGAGATGGACTGAATAAGTGTCACAGCCGTTCTTTTGGCCATTTAGCGCAGTGGGTAATTTCCAACATTGGCCGTGTCACAGTTCAATTATTAAGTTGTCAAGGAAAAACTAGGAATAACTTATACTTTTTAAAAACGAGAGTAAATTAGAAAATAATTAAGAAAAATCCCTGCAATTTCGCTCGCTCTGTCACAGTAATTACCTTAATTCCTTGCCATAATTAGTATCAATAATCCACTTCCGCAGGCGCTCCGTCAGCTATATTGTGGTAATCTGTGCCGCCGCCGGGGAAGCCGAGGTATTGAATTGATTCGCAAAGCTTGGTTTCGACTTTCACCCGAGCAGACTGTTGCCAGCCATTTAGCTTCATGAGCAAGACTAATATCTGCAAGCAAACATTAACAGAGAAATTTTTCTTACCTTTCCTCGACTGTCTACCACAACATACGACAATTTCACGTCCTCGACGTCAATATCTCGATATTTGATCGCCCACGTAGCCGGAAGCTGAGCCACGGACATGACGCCCTGCTCCTGTTGTTCGATGCAGTTCCGGCACTGGGTATTCTCAATAGGGGCACTGAAGTTGAAGACACTGCCCACGAAATTGCGCGCACCGGCGTCGTAGAAATTCTTGCGGTCCACTTCGCCAATGAAGATGTTGATCAAGAAAGGTCTGCCTCCAAGGGCATAGCTAAAATCGCCGTCAGAAAGAGCTTTGACCCTACATGACAAACCAGAGCAGGAACACGTACCGGTCATATTTGACGGTGAGAATATAATCTTTGGCGTCGGGGAGCGCTACTGTACTTTCCCCGTACAGTTCATTTACCTTAGCCGTGATCTTATCGGGATCACGGCTTTCGGTAATTTCATAGTCGAAGTTCAAGCTTCTCCAATCTCTCACATCGTTGGATGTGTACGAGATTCCTTTGTCATCTTTGTGGAATGGAGCTAAGTCAACATTCAGGCAGCCACTACTTGCTGGATCATCGAAATACTTGTCCCAGTTCAGTGCCTGCCAGATTGCTGCCAGGCGGTCGATATTGCTGTGGTCCCGTTATGTATCAGTTTCTTGAAAAATAATATGTGGTGCTTGTGCTTACCAGTGGTAGAGCCAGAATATCGGGTCGAACGCAGCTACAGGGACATTGGACATGTGGCCGGCGCCCCAAAGCTTCCAACTATCTGGTCCAGGGCGCTTATAGTAAAACCCTCCCACCCAGTTCTATTGAACGTCAACCGCAAGGATTAATAGTTGAGAAGAAGGTATACACATACGTGGATATTGTTGTGGATAGCCTCGAGATTTAGGTAGTTCCTCTGGCTTGTACGAGCGTGCTTCTTGTCATTCCGAGTACTAGAGAAGTCTCCCCAACTATCAATTTGCGATAGCAGGAGACGGTGAGTCAGCTCCTGCAAGGTCGCGTTCCTTTCTGGACTTGTGCCAATGCTGCCACCCCATGCATGCTCGTTCAATGCCAGATTGACGCGCGGCCAGTGTTGACCGCCATCTGCCAGTACGTCGGCGTGATAGCCGTCCATAAGGCCATATCTTGTGGTGGCCTTGCATTTATCGAACTAGATCACATGTCAGAACTCATCATAGGGAGGCAGACCCGAGAGGGGGAGATCGAACTAACGGGATATTCAGTATCACCATCGATTTGAGCAGTAATGGTGTATGGGGGGTCCAATTCACCCATGGGCTTCTCCATCTCGAACTTGTACAGTGGGTTAGGCCGGAATTGAAACTCATTGTTCGATCCGAATACGCTGATTTTGACCAAGGGCATCGAGGCTAGAATGGGTAGCCGAAGCTCTCTGGTATCAGGGTTGTCATCAATCACCTGTTCATGTGGCTTGCTGGTATAATGCCTGGCGAATCGAGCAAAGTCCCAGTACGGGAGACGCCATTGCTTGGCTTCTGCCTTCCACTTGTTCTTCAAATCTTGCGCTACACTGCTGTGTTCAGGTTGGTCAATGAACTCAAGCATGGCCTCATAGACGGCTTGCTTCACTGTTTGTTAGCATGCTGGTCGTCTAGGGCAACCAAAGCATCGTCAGCTAAGATATCGGCCTACCTCGAATAGGGTCATGTATACTCGGTGCCATGTTGGAAAAGTGTAATTTCCGTGGACGCAAAATCCGACTTGGTCTACACCGCCAACGCCGTCCCAGCCTGTATATGGAGCTGAATGGATGCCGGCCAGACGAAAATATGATCGCTCATCGCTCAAAGGGCGCTGTTGGATGGCGGCCAAGGCTTCCACGAAAAGGCTGAGTTGGATGCGGTTACTACTTGGATCAACCTGGTCATGATACCAGTCATCAACATCTTTTCGGAATGGGATGGGATCTTCGGGGTCCCTTGGGATGCCCTTGATTGGGTAGGTCATTCTGAACGATGCTTATTGGTGAAGGTAGAAACTCGAGACTCGAGTGGATATGTTGGGTTGGTTCGAGCGATGTAAGTCTTGACATAGGTATGCTTTATATATAAGTCTTAAGCTCTTATTATTGTACTGTGGAACTCGTCATAGAAGGTAAACGGCCGAGGATATGTAAAGGATCGAGATCTAAGGGTAGATAACGCTTCAAGCTTAGGTGTGACGGAACAAGAATGCAACGTTGTACCGCTACACTACCGGCAAAAGTAGAACGTTGTCAAGTCGGACGCTTGACCACTTGCACTCCCTTATATAGTGTACCGTGACATTAGGCCGAGATCTGCATCTCCGGCTGGGCTATTGAACAGGCAATGTTGCACTATGTAAGCTGTAGTATGCGGCACAGCGTTGCTATGCATAGCAGAAGAATGGACAGATCAGCAAGGTCATATTAGATGGTATGGTATATATCATTTGATTAAGTAGACCTAGTGCCATGATGTAGGCCAGCCTACTCACACTTCGGAACTATTGTTGTGAATATTATAGGTGTAGTGATCAGCAACCTGCAGTGTATGATTAGTCCTTGCCGATTGTGTATGACTTCTGCGTCACCATCGATTGGAATATTTTATGGACTTCACGAGGCAGCCGCGTCGACTCATCATCCAAGAGTGGAAGATTTAGAATGGCAAGGCACACAACATGGGGGATCCTGGATTCGTGACGTGGTGTCTCGAGAATTCGACTTATATGGAATCTCACAGCTCAAGTGGTTTTGTTGGAGCATCATAAGTCACCAATTCATGAGACACCCCCTCTCCTTCTTCTTTGCCGTTCGTGCCCATGCCTGTACGATCAACATGCATCTACCAAGCCATTGGCGTAGCAGTTGCGCTAAAGGTCTCAGTAACTGCGCTTTTTGGGAGCAAGGGAAAAGGGGTGTAGTTATGATAGAGTATCTTCTCTGACTTTCGCTTTTCCGATACTCGAATAGCTTCATAGTCGACCGTTGATATCAAGGTCAAGATTCTTCTTCATATTGTGATTTGCTAACAGAGAATGAATGTAGGATTGTAATTCATTCATATTTTCTACCCTGCATGATGTTACCGCCGTACTTGCGAAATCATCTAATTATCCAAACTAGCCTCCAGACATATCTATCAAAGACATTAAAGCCAACTACAACATAAAAACGAGTTGATAGTACCGAGCCTTCCGCACGCAGATGTCTTAATCATGAAGGGCATACGCTTCAGCCGAGGAGCTTCTCGGCTCGGGATTGATCTGTTGTGCAACCAGGAAATACGCAAAGCAAAAACATATCGAGGCGGTGACGATGAGGTTGATAAAATAAATGAATTCACAGTAGTATTCATTCACCGATCAACGATGAAAAGGGCGAAGGGGGCAACAATCAGAATGAAAAGAAGGAAAAATTGATGTAGTGATAGCTGACAGAGAACACCATCGAAGAACCCAATTGGCTATTTTCCCTCCATATATGGCAACTAAATGCTGTCGCTGCGTGCTTAAATGTATCTTCGTAGGAACACGGAGAAAATTTTAAGAAATCGGGATTTGCGCCGGGCGGCGAAACGTCATTTCAGCTGAAGCAGATGCGTGGGATTTCCATTTTGGTATCCGCATGCATAATGTTGATTCCTATGTAGTATTGCATTGCAATAGTGTATTGGTCTCAGCGCTGTATGTTCGCATGTGGACAACAGACATGCTGATACGGTGTCAAGAATGCAGGTGGCACGAATCCTTTGATACTGATTCGGCCGAAAGAAAGATGCAGCCTGCGTAGCGCTCCTTATAAATAAAATAATATTTTAATTAACTTGTAAATAATTAAACTAAGTTAAGTTAATTAAGCTTTTTAAATTAATTAATAAATTAAGTAATTATTTTTTTTAATTAATTATTTATATGTTTATATTATTAGTTTTATTAGTTTTAATATTATTATATAAAAAGAAGTAAATAAAAAAGCTTTTTACGTTCCGCTTTTTAAGATTAAAAATTAAAAAAAAATTAATTATTTATAAATATTTATAAGTAATTATAATTATTTTATAAATTTAATTTTAATATTAATATTAATATTAATTTAATAATTTAATTAATTAAAACTTTTAAAAAATTAATTTAATTAATAAGTTTATTATATTTTATTAATTAAAACTTATATTTATTATTATTTATTATTATTATTTATTATTATTATTTATTATTATTATTTATTATTATTATTTATTATTATTATTATTTATTATTATTATTATTATTATTATTTATTATTATTTATTATTATTATTTATTATTATTATTAATAACTTTTAATTTTTTAATTATTAATAACTTTATATATTTTATAAAAAATATTAAAAATATTAATTATAAAATAATTTAATTAATTTTTAAAACTTATTAAAATTAATAAAAAGTTTTAATTTTAATTAATTATAATATTAAATTATTTAATATATTTATTAAATTATTTAAATTAAATTAAATAATAAAATTAATTAAATTATTTAAATTAAATTAAATAATAAAATTAATTAAATTAATTAAATAATTTAATTTTTTTAATTTTAAAAAATAAAACGTAAAAAGTTTTTTTATTTATTTTTTTTTATATAATAACGTTAAAATTAATAAAATTAACAATACGGATTTAATAAAAAAAATTATTTTAAAAATTTTTATTATTTATAATTCATAAAATTTTAATTAGTAATTTTTACTAGTTATAATAAAATTTTAATTAATAATTTTTATTAATTATAATAAAATTCCGATTAATAATTCTTATTAATTATAACTTTTAATAAAATTAAAAATAATTAATTTATAAAACAAAGTTTTTAAATTATAAAATAAAATTTCCGGATTAATATTAATTAAATTTAAAAAAACTTAAATTAAAAATTTTAATTAAAAGTTTTAATTATAAAACTTACGCGGTTATTAATTAAAATAAATAAATAAAAGTTCTTTTTATATTATTTATTTATAAAATTTTCCGTTCTCGTTTTTTTTATATATATAAACAATTTTAATAATTTAATAAAACTAATAATTTAATTCGAATTAAACGTATATTAATTAATCCGTATAAAATAAAACTTTAAATATATTATATTTTCGTATAAAACCGATTTAATGTAACGGACCTCCTATACAACAATATAGGAGTACGCACGGGGTTTTAATTTGTAGGTAATAATAGGAGCTCAGTAGGTATCCGTTAGGAGGTTTTCAAAATACTCCCTGTCACTTTGTAATAAAAATAATTAATTCTAAATAAAGAATATATTATTTCGTAAAAAAGTAAATTAATAATTAAAAAATAAAAACGAATAATTAAATATAAAAAAAATTATAAAGTTATATAGAATTTTTAATAATTATAAGTTATAAGTATTTTTTTATAATTTTAAATTAATTAAAATTTTTTTTTTTTTATAATTTTAAATTAATTAAGATTTTTTTTTTTTTATAATTTTAAATTAACTAAGATCCGTTTCCGGGGTTTAACCGGGCTGTTTAAATAATATTAAATTATCCTTGTTATATCGTAATATTATTTTTTTTTTTTTTAATTTTTATTTTTAAAAATTTTTTTATTATATATGTTTTTTTTTTTTTTTTTTTATAATATCGCGAATTATTAAGTCGTTTTTTAAACTTTGTTTTAATTAACACGAAAATTGCGATTTTTTTTCGACGTACATTCGTATTTATAATTTTAAAATATTTTTTTATTCTTGTTATTTTAAAAACAACTTTTTTTATTTTATATTTTTTAAATTTAAATCGTATTTAATTTATATTTTTAAAATCCGAAGTTTTTATAATAGTTCTAGGATTAAAATGTTTAATTTATTTAATATTAATCGTAAATATAAACGGATTATTACTAAGTATTATTAAATAAAAAAAAAACTATAAATTTTAACAAAACGTTTAATTCGTTTTTATAAATAAAAAAAGCTTTTATAAAAAAAAGGTTTAAAAATATTAAAACAAAAGTTATTATTTATTAAAAAGTTAAAATATATTAAATATAAAAAAAAAAAAGCGGTATTTTAATAAAAGTAAAAATAAGTAACGAAAAAACAAACGGTTTTTTTAATACAAATTACTAACGTTTCTTTTGTTAAATTTAATTAAAAAACGTTTAACGTTTTTTTATTAATTAATCCCGTTTTTTTAATTTTAATTAGTTAAAATATTAATAATAAAACTAATCGATAATTATTATAATAATTTTTAAATATTTTTTAAATTTTTAAATATTATTAATATATAAATATTTTTTTTATTTAACGAAATATTCGAATTTATTATTATTTTAACAA
>MU390482.1:0-15100 GCA_022578715.1 Nemania sp. FL0916
GTTAAAATAATAATAAATTCGAATATTTCGTTAAATAAAAAAGGTATTTATATATTAATAATATTTAAAAATTTAAAAAATATTTAAAAACTATTGTAACGATTATAAATTAGTTCTATTATTAATATTTTAACCGATTAAAGTTAAAAAAACGGGGTCGATTTTAAAAGAAACATTTAAAAAATCCTAATTAAACTTAGATAGTGTTATTTACGCTATTTTGGCCCGCTTTTTTTACTGTTTTTGCTCTTCCGTTAAAGACTTTTGTTCTTTTTTAATGCGTTTTATTTTATTTAGTTCGTTTAAAAACTAAAGCCCGCGTTAAACTATTTTTACCTTATAATTTTTAAAGAACTTTTTTTACTGTTTTAACTTAGTTAAATTCCTTAAAATATCGTAAAAATTATTTTAAGTTTTTTTTAGCTTTTTTTGAACTAATAATAAGCGTTATTTAACTTATTTTTTTTCCCGTTTAAAACAACGATATTTTAAAACTATATTGTTAATTAAATTTAAAAAAATATTTAAACTATCGTAGATACGATTAACGCGGATATATTCTATATACTAACTAGTTTTTTTTATTATTTTATAATTAAAAGAACAGTTAAAATAACGAGAACAAAATATAACTTTAAATCTAACTTGATCGATAAGTACGGCGAAGGCGATACGTTACTCGGTTTTTTTTAACTTGTTAATTTTTTTAATACGGTTCGATATATTAAAAGAAAAAGAAATAGTAACCTACTTAATTATTAAAACAACAATTTTAGGAAAAAAAGGATAATGTTATAAAACAAGTTCTAGTACGGTCGAAAAAACGGGCTACTTTAGGTGCGCCCGTTTTTCCCTTTTTTCCTTTTCTAGTTTATAATTACGTAATAAATTACCAAACTTATTATAAACCGGGCTTATTAAACTTATTATAAGTTAGGTTTATTAAAATTATTATAAACTAAGCTTACCTAACTCGTTATAATCTAGTTATAAATAGTAGAACCTTTATTTCCTATATTTATATATTTTTATGATTTCTTTTATATTTAGTTACTTGTTTTTGTTCTTTAACTATTAATTTAATTTATTTTTTTACTAAATAATATATTCTTTACTTAGAATTAATTGTTTTTATTATATAATAACGGGGAATATTTTAAAAACTTCTTAACGGACATTTACTAAAGATCTTATTATTACTTGCAAATCAAGACCCCGTGCGCTTTTCTATATTATTATATAGGAGGTCCGTTATATATAACGTATAAAGTTTTTATTTTAATTATTTTATAAAAGTTTAAATTTATATAATAATACGTTATAAAAAAGTTTCGAAATAATTATATAAATATATATATTAAAATATTCGTTAAAAAAACTGGACTAAAAGTTTAAAAATTAATAAATTCGAAAAAAAAGGGTAATATTATAAATTAACTACTTTATAAAATATTTACTTTTAAATTAATTATTAAGTAATTTTTAAATTAATTAACAAGTACACATATATATAATTACAAAGTTTTTATTTAAAAATAATTCTTATTTTTTACTTTTTTTTATACGTAATTATTTAATAATACGTTTAATTATTCCGCTATATTAATGTTACGGACCTCTTATATCTTAGTATATCGGATATAAGAAATAGTATTAGGGTTTTAATTTATAAGTAATAATAAGGTTGTTAACGGTATTTGTAAAAAAGGTCTAATAGTACTTTTATTATTTGTTTAATAAAGTGTATTTAAAAATAGTTTAATAATTATATTCGTGTTTAAGTTTAAATTATAGTTTTAAATTAAAAGTTAAAAAATAAAAACGAATAATTAAATATAAAAATAAATAAATGTTTATATAAAAAAACTTTAATTATTTTTTTTCGTACTGATTTTTTTTTAAATTATTACGAGTTAATAAGTTTAAATTACCGTAAGTTAATAAGTTTGGATTACCGTGAATTAATGAATTATTACGTGATTATATATTTTGACTGATATATATTTTAATATTATATTTTTCGAAATATATTTTTCTATTCCCCGCGTTAGGCCTACTAACGGGCTATTTTTTTTTTGTTAAATTATAATATTATTTTTTTTTTTTAAAATTATTGTTTTAATAATATTTTTTTTTTATAAATTATGTTTTTTTTAATCGTTATTACGATATTTAACCGTATTTAAAAGTTAGGTTTTTTTTTTAAAACATTATAACGTGTCGTTTTTACCGCTTTTTTTAAAAACGTAAGTTTTAAAATTATATTTTATTTTTAATATTTCGATCGTTTTTTATTTTATAAAATAATAAAAAATATATCGCGTTATAAAGAATATATTTATACCGGCCGCTTTTATAATAGGTCTAGGGTTTTTTTAATTTCTGTTAATATTTTGTAAAAAGAATTTCGTTAGTTACGTTTTAAAAAAAAAATAACCGAGTTTAAACTTTTTCGAACTTATTAAAAATTTAATAAAACTTTAGTTTTTTTATTTTGTTTCCGTTGTTAAAAAAAATTTTTTCGTTTTCGTATTATAATATTTATTAATTATAGTTTTTAATTATTAAATAAAATAAACGAAACGGAACGTATTTAAAAAAAAAAACGTATAATAAAAAAACATAATATAATAAAAATTTTTACCTTAGCTGAACTGTTTTTTATTATTATGTTTAATTTTAATTAAGCTATTTTTAACGTTTTTTTAATTAATTTCGCGTTTTTAATCTCGGTTAATTAAAATATTATTAATAAAACTGAATTATAATTTTAACGGCTGTTTTTAAATGTTTTTTAAATTTTTATATATTATTTAAATATAAGTAGTTTTTTTATTTAATTAAATATTTAAATTTGTTACTATTTTAACGAAAATTTAGTATTTTTTTTACTTTATATATATTTTAATTAATTTTTATTTTAAGTTAAATTTTTAATAAAATATTATTTAGCGTTAGTTTTAATAAAAAAATATAAAAAATAAAATGTATTTTTATTATTTTAAATAATAATAGTTTATAATTAATTAATAAAACAATTTTTTTAATTTTAAATAAACTAAGTTTTTTAAAATTTAATTTATTGTTTAATCGTTTAATTTTAATTTATAAAATTTTTAAAATAATATTTTGTTTTTATTATAATAAATAAACTTTATTTTTTTTTATTAAAATTAATTTTTTAATTTTTTTTTTATTATAATATTTTATTATTTTTTATTAAAAGAATTATAAATATATTTATAACTTTGTTTAAAAAGTTTTAATTTCGGTAGTTATTATTTTAGTTTTAAATATAATTATTATAATAATAAATATTTTTATTAACGTTTTTTCTAGTTTTTTTAAAATAGTTTAACGTTTATATATTATTTCGTAAAAAAATATATTTATATTTTTATTTATTAAAATGTTATATATAATTTAAATAATAAAAAGTAGTTTTATTTAGTTGTTTTATTAATAGTTAATATAATTTCGTAAATATTATTTTAACGTTTAGTTCAACCGTTTAATTTGTTTATCCGTTTAAAAATAATAAGCCGTAAAAAATTTAAACTTAGTACTTATTTGTTTAAAAAAACTAATTCCGAACTTAAAAATAAACAGTTTGTTTCAATTAAATATAATTCGTTTTAATATTTTATATTTATTAAAATAATATTTAACAAATACGTACGTTAACTATTTAATAATCGCGTTTATTTTAAAAAATAAAAAATATTTATATTTTATAAATCGGTTTATAATTATTTATATAATATCGTATTTAATTTTTATAACTAAATTAATAAATTATAATAATTTAATAATAAAGTTTTATATAATAATATATTATATTTAATCGGGTATTTATATTAATTATAAAAATTTATAAAGTTTATATCGTGTTATTTTAAATTTGTTATATATATTATAATTTTTAACAATAGTTTTAACGGTTTTTTAAAGTTTTAAAAAATTATATTTTTTTTATAACTGTTTTATTATTTTAATTACTTTTTAATATCTATATAATAAATATTCGTAAAATCTTTTAATAAACTTATTTTATATCGATTTTAATAAATATATTTTTTTTTTATATTTTAATTTGTTTAATTTAGTTTTATTATATTTATATAGTTTTTCGAACTTTTAATTATTATATATATTTTAAATTTTTTATTATAAATAGTTATTAATATTTTTAAAAATAATTTATAATCGAAATGTTTTATTTTTTTATAAATGTAATATTTGTATATTTTGTTTTAAAATTTTAAATCTTTTTTATTTTCGTCGGTTAAAAATATCTATTTATATGTTCTTTTTTTTTTAATATAAAATATTTTAAAATTAAATTTAAAAAAATAATCTATTTAATTTTTATATCGTTTATTAATTTTTTGTAAAGTTATAAAAAATGTTAGGTTTTTATAATTTAAATAGATTTTAAAAAGTTCCGTAATTTTTTTTAAAAACGGCTTTTATTTTTTAAATTTTATAATAATTATAAAAAATTCTTTATTTAATATTAAATAACGAAATATAACGTTTTATAACGTTTTAAAATAATATATTATAAAGTATTATTTTTTATTATTTTTTAATTATTTAAATATATTTGTAATAATTTTATTTAAAATATTTATTTTAAATTTTTTTTTTTAAAAAGTTCGGGAGTTTGTATATTAAGTCGGATATAATTTTTTTTTTTAATTTTTTAAATATTTTTTTAATTTTTTTATTTATTAAAAACTTTTTTTTTTATATTTTTTTATTATATATTTTAATAAATATCGGGAATATTTATTATAGTTTTTAATTAAAATTTAAACGTAGTTTATAAATTTAAAATTTTTTTTAATATTTTTAATAATCGTTAGATTTGGAATTTTCTAATTTCGTATAGTTTTTAATTTTGTTTATTAAATTCGTATTTTTTTTAAAATAATTATAAATTTTAAAAAGTTAACTTTTTATTAATATTAAATATACTTTTTTAAATTTAATTATAATTTGTTTTTTTATAATATTTTTAATATTACGTTTATATATTATTTATATTTTTCGAAAATATTTAAATAAATTAAAATATTATTTAAATAAACAAATATAAACTTGTTTAAATATTTTTATAAAATAGTTATTATTATACGTTAAAATATTACAAGCGTATTTCGTAGTTTTTAAAATATAACCGTGTATTTATACAATTTATAAATTATACGTATAACTGTTTTTTATTTTTTTTTTTTCGTTATACGTATCGAATAATATTTATTTAATATATCGAACGTAATATATTATTATATTTGATTAATGTTTTTTCGTATCGTAATTATTAAAAAGATTAAATATTTATTTAATATAATAATAACGTTTAATAGTTTAAAGTTTACTATTGTTCGTTATATTTGTTTTTTTTTTTCGTCGTATATTAGTTTTTTTTTTTTTATTTTAAGTACTATTATTACTAGGTATCCGGCAAATGATTTCGATTTTCGCAAAAATCCTCGTGCTTTGTTCTTTTATAAATATTTCCATAGTGTTTTTAATTTATCTAATCCTATAAGATATATTTAATATAGTTATAATTAGTGTCCTTTTTTTAAAAATATTTAATAATCTTATAGTTTATGTTTTAAAAGTTCGTTTTTTTTTTTTTTTAAAATAGTTCTTTATATATATAATATTCTTTAAATACTATAGTAAAAAAAAAGTGCTTTTTTTTTTTGTTTATTTTATAAAATCGTTTCGTTTTTTATTTTATTTTTTTATTTTTTTATCGAATTATTAAATCGTTAATTTTTAATTATAATATTTTTAAAATAATATCGTGTTTAAAAATATTAATAATATTTAATATAATTCGTTTTTTATATTTTTATATAAAAATATTAAATAATTATGTTTTTTTAAATACGCGATTGTTATTATAATTAAATATTTCGTTATTAAATATTATAAATCGATATAATTTTGTTTTATATTTTTAAAATATTTTATTTTTTTTTATTATTTTTAAAAAATTACGTTTATTTGTACTCCCGAGTTAATTATAATATAGTATTTTCGTTTATTATATTTTAAATCAATTTTAATTTAATTGTTTTTTTTAATAATTATTCGTTATAAAGTTTTAATATTTTTAATTATTTATTACTTTATTAATAAAAACTTTTTATATTTTTTATTTTTTTTTTTTATTTTAATACGATTTGTTATATTTTAACTTTTAATATAACGTGTTTAATATATTTATCGTTTATATATTTATATTAATTTAATATTTAATATTTAAAACTTTTTTATATAGCTCGATCGGGCCAAAGTAGTTATTTTAATATTAAAAATTTAAATGTTTTTTATAATATCGGTAAAAATTTTAAATTTTTATATAATTCGTAAATAATTTTATTAATATTATATATATATCCGTTTAATATAATTTTTATATTAAATATAATATATAAATATTTTTTATAATTTCGCGGTATTTTATTATAAAGTTATATTTTTAAATATTTATATTTATATAATAATTTTACGTTAATTTTTTATATTTATCTAGGATATAATATAAATTTCTCGTTATATATCGTATATAATATCGGAATATAATATATATATTTTATTTTAATCGTTGTTTTATTTTTGTTAATTTTAAAATGTTCTAAATATAACGGACCTCTTATACAACAATATAAAAGAGCGCACGGGGTTTTAATTTACAAGTAATAATAAGATCTTTAGTAAATATCCGTTAAAAAGTTTTTAAAATATTCCCCGTTATTATACAATAAAAACAATTAATTCTGGGTAAAAAATATATTACTTAGTAAAAAAATAAGTTAAATTAATAACTAAAAAATAAAAACGAGTAACTAGATATAAAAAAAATTATAAAAATATATAAATATAAAAAATAAAAGTTTTATTATTTATAATTAAATTATAACGAGTTAAGTAAACTTGGTTTATAATAATTTTAATAAACTTAGTTTACGGTAAGTTTAATAAACCCGGTTTATAATAAGTTTAGTAATTTATTACGTAACTACGAACTAAAAAGGGAAAAAAGGGAGAAACGGGCGCACCTAGAGTAGCCCGTTTTTTCGACCGTATTAAAACTTGTTTCGTAACATTATCCCCCTTTTTTTAAAATTATTGTCCTAATAATTAAATAAGTTACTACTTCTTTTTTTTTTAACATGTTAAACCGTATTAAAAAAATTAACAAGTTAAAAAAAACCGAATAACGTATCGTTTTCGCTGTACTTATTAATTAAGTTAAATTTAAAGTTATATTTTATTCACGTTATTTTAACCGTTTTTTTAATTACAAAATAATAAAAAAAACTAATCGATATATAGAATATGTCCGCGTTAGTTATATTTACGACGGTTTAAATGTTTTTTTAAATTCGGTTAATAATATAATTTTAAAATATCGTTGTTTTAAACGGGAAAAAAAACAAGTTAAATAACGCTTGTTATTAGTTTAAAAAAAGCCAAAAAAAGCTTAAGACAGTTTTTACGTTATTTTAAAAAACTTAACTAGGTTAAAACAGTAGAAAAAGTTCTTTAAAAATCGTAAGATAAAAATAGTTTAACGCGGGTTTTAGTTTTTAAACGAACTAAATAAAATAAAACGTATTAAAAAAAAACAGAAGTTTTTGGCGGAAAAATAAAAATAGTAAGAAAAACGAGTTAAAATAGTACTATTTAAGTTTAATTAAGATTTTTTAAGTGTTTTTTTTAAAATCGACCCCGTTTTTTTAGTTTTAGTTAGTTAGGGTATTAATAATAGAACTGATTTATAATCGTCGTAGTAATTTTTAAATATTTTTTAAATTTTTAAGTATTATTAATATATAAATACTTTTTTTATTTAACGAAATATTCGAATTTATTACTATTTTAACGGGAGTTTAAGATTTTTTCGATTTTATAAATGTTTTAATCGGTTTTTATTTCAAGTTGTATTTTTAATAATACATCTTTCGGCGTAAATTCGAGTAATAAAATATAAAAAATAAAATAAATTCGTATTATATTTAGTAATAATAATTTATAATTAATTAATAAAATAATTTCTTTAATTTTAAAAAGTCTAAATTTTTTAAAATTTAATTTATTATTAAGTTGTTTTGTTTTAATTTAAAAAATATTAATATTTAAATTTTGTTTTTATTAAAACAAATAAACTTTATTTTTTTTTATTAAAATTAATCTTTTAATTTTTTTTTTATTATAATATTCTATTATACGTTATTAAATAAATTAAAATATAGTTTATAATTTAGTTTGTATTGTTTTAATTTTTGTAACAAGTATTTTAACTTTTAAAACGATTGCTTTAATAACGGGAACTTCGGTTCGAGATTTTTTTTATCAGTTTATATCTGTTTAATATTTATAAACTATTTCGTAAAATAACATGTTTATATTTTTATTTATAAATATATTATAAACTAGTTAAACTATAAATAAAAATTTATATTAATTATTTTGTTCGTAATTAATATAACTTTAGAAATATTGTTTAAATGTTTAATTCAATTTTTCTGTTTATTTATTTATTTAAAAGTAATAAGCGGTTAAAAATTTAAATTTTATACTAATTTTTTTAAAAAAACTTATATTAAATTTAAACGTAAAAAAAAAGTCCCGATTAGAAATAATCTGTTCAAATAATCTATATTTATTTAAATATTAACGAATAAAAGTATATATTAGCTATTTAATAATAACATCGTTTTTAAAAAGTAAAAAATAACCGTATTTTATAAATCGGTTTATAATAATTTATATTCTATTATACTATATTTTTATAACCGGGTCGGTTAATAATAATAATATAATAATAAAGTTTTAAATAATAATATATTATATTTTATTAAATATTTATATCGGTTATAAAAGTTCGTAAAATTTATATCGAATAATTTTAATTTTATTATAAATATTATAAACGTTTATTATTTTTTTTACAGTTTTTTATAATCCGAAAAAATCGTATTTTTTTTATAAACGTTTAATTGTTTTAATTATTTTTTAATATTTATATAAAAAATATTCGTAAAACTTTTTAACGAACTTTTTTTATAAAGTTTCGGGCAAGTAGATTTTTTTTTTATAAACTAGTTTATCCGTTTTTAACCTTTTTTATTTACGTAGTTCCGCTAGTTTTTAAAAGTTGTAAACTTGTTACAACTGTTATAATTGAACTTTTAAAAGATTTTTAAAAATAGCCCGTATACGTAAGCTTTTATTTTTTTAAAAGTACAATATTTAAATACTTTGTTTAAAAACTTTGAATTTTTTTTGTTCTTGTTAATTAAAAATGTTTATTTAAATATTATTTTTTTTTTTAATATAATATATTTTAAAATTAAATTTCGCGAAAAAAATTAACTAGTTTTTATATTGTTTATTAAAGTTTTTTATAGTTATAAATATAATTAAATTCTTATAATCGGAATAGATTTTAAATAGTTCCGTTATTCTTTTTATAAATAGTTCTTACTTTTTTAATATTTTAATAATAACTAGTAATTTTTTATTATAAACTGGATATTTTAATTCAGCGTTTTATAATATTTTCGAATAATAAACTACTAGGTGCTATTTTTTATTATTTTCTAGTTATTCGAGTATTCCGGCGATTATACTGTTTAAAACGTCCGTTTTTAGTTTTTTTTTTTTTATTAAGTTTAATAATCGTATTATTAGGTCGGAAATAACTTTTATTTTTAATATTTCGAATACTTTTTTAACTTTTTTCGAAATAAAGAATATTTTTTTTTCGTATTTTTTAATAGTATATTTCGTAAAAAGTTTTACTAATGTTCCAAAATTTTTAATTAAAGTTTATACGTAGTTTAAAAATCCTAATATTTGTTAAATATCGGTAACCGTGTATAAGTCCGGTATTTTCTAATTACGTATTGTTTCGATTTTTAATTTTTATATTTAGATTTTTCCGGGGGTAATAATAAATTTTAAAAAATTGATCTTTTAAATATATTACATGTATTTTTTTATATTTAATCGTAGTTTCGCTCGTTAAAATTTTTTTAAAACTATTATTATATGTTTTTTATATTTTTTTAAAGTTTTTAAATAAATAAAAATATCGTTAAAATAAACAAATACGAACTTATTTAAAAACTTCCGGAATATTATTATTATTATACGTTAAAAAGTTGCCGGGGTATTACGTAATTTTTAAAACATAACCGTATATTTATATAATCTATAAATCGTTCGTATAACGGTTTTTTATTTTTTTTTTTTTGTTATTTTAATAGTATAATATCCGTTAAATATATCGAATATAATAAATTATTAAGTTTAATTAATGTTTTTTTTTATTATAACAAAAAAAGTTAAAAAGTGTCCGTCCGAGATTATAATAACGTTTAATAAATAATAATCCGTTATTACTCGTTATATTAGGTTTTTTTTTTTATCTCGGGCTTGTTTTCCGTTTTTTATTTTTAATACTAATAAAACCGGGTAATTATATAATAATTCTAATTCGCGTATAAACCCTTGTTTTAGGTTTTTTTATATATAATTTTATAAAACTTTAAATTTTTTAAAACTTATATAATAAATTTAATATAATTTAAATTCGTGTTTTTTTTTTAATAAAATCCGGTAATTTTAAAATCCGTGTTTAAATAACTCGTTTTTTTTAAATGTTTTAAACAAGTTTTTATATAATAAATATTTTTTTAATATTATAATTTCTTTTGTTATTTTTTATATTTTATTAATATTTCTAATATCTTAAGTTATTATTTTGTTTTTTTATCGAATTATCGGGTTATTAGTTTTTAACTATTTTATTCCGAAAATAATATCGTAATTAAAAATATTTACAATATTAAATATAATCTGTTTTTTATATTTTTATATCGATATATTAAATAATTTAATTTTTTTAAACATACGATTATTATTATAATTTAATTTGTTTTTATTAAATATTATAATTTTGTACGATTTATTTTTATATTTTTAAAATATGTTATTTTTTTTAATAACTCGAGGTAAAATAAGGTCGATTTCGGATCTTAAGTTTATTAATGTCCGATATTTTTTTTTATTATATTTTATTTCGATTTTTATTTGTTTTCGTAAACCGTATCGTATTTCTCGTAAAACTTTTATATTTTTGGTTTTTTGTTATTTTAATAACGAGAACCGCTTTCGTTTTTTAACTTTATATTTTATAAAACTATTTTCTAAACTTTTGTTTTTATTATCGCGTATTTAAAATATTTATTATTTATATATTCGTATTATTATTTAATCTAATAGTTATATCGTTGTTATATAGTTTTTTCCGGTTGTAATAATTCTAACGCTGCTCGGGGTATTAGTAGGGCGGGGGTTCTTTATTTTATAAATAATAGTCCAAAATCGAAATACAAGTTGTACTTGTTAGTTTTATTATCGTAAATATATTTTTTAATTATAACTAGTTTATTTATAAAAATATATAAATGTTTTTTATAAACGTGGGATATTTTGTCGTATAATTAGGTTTTATTATATAAATAGTTATATAGTTTATATTTTTTAATTTCGTAGTTTTTTTTAAGTTTTAGTTTAAATTATGTTTTATATAGTTTATAAATAACGGGAACATAATATATGTACTTTATACTAATTGTTTTTTTATTTTTATTAATATTAAAATAAATTTTGTAAATTTTAAATAATACGGTATAAAATAGTTTTTCGTTATAATTATATAGATTTTTTTTTTTATTTATATTTTTTTAATTAAAAGATTTCTAATTAATATAATTTTTAGTTTGTTAATATTATTTATAATAATAAAATCGTTTATAAAATATCTAATATATTTTTTTATATAAAGTTTAAGTTGTTTTTTTTTTAAAATTTTTATTATATAGTTTATAATTTTTAAATCGAATATAGTAATAATATCTTTAGTTAATTTATTTTATTGATTTTTTTAATCCAAGGTAATATTTATAAATTTTTCCGTTTAAATTATTATAATTAGGATATTTTTTTTCGTTTAAAATAAAACTATTTTTTTATATTATTATATATATAATAACCGTTCGTTTTAATTTTAATTTTAAATCGTACTTATAAGTTTTAATATTGTTTTAAACGTTTTAAACTTTTTAGTTATTTTTATTATCGTTGTAAATCTTTATAACTCGGGTTTTTCGGGTTTTCTACGCCCTTTTTTAAAAAACTCCTTTTCGTTAGTACTAAGTTGTTTTTTTTTACAAACTCGGACATTAACATTTATAATATTTTTTTTTTTTATATTAAAAATATTCTACGTTGGATATATTTTTTAATATTTGTTTTTATACCGCGTTTATTTTTAATAACTTTTTCCCCGGGTTTTTTTGTTTTATTTAAGTTTTTTAAGTTTTATGTTTAGTTTTCGTAATACTTGTTCGTTTTTTATCTATATATTTATTAAACGATCGTTTATCCGTTATAATTACGTTTTTTATATATTTACCGAACGTTATTAATTTGTTATTTTAATATATTTCGTTTTATATTTAAGTTTTTAATTTATTAAAAAATAAAATAAATAATACTACCTCGGGCAGTTTTAAAATAATTATTAGTTTTTTAAATTTTATCGTATAAATTATAACGTTTTTGGTTTATTTTAGCCGATATAATAATTTTTTAATATGTTTTACTTTTTTTTTATCGCCGAACAAGCTTTTTATATAATTTTCGAATCCGGAATATATTACGAAAATTCTTTTAGTTTTTAATTTTTATTCGTTTTTTATATTTTTTAAATAGTTTTTTAAAATTAATTTAAACTATTCTAATATTGTTTTTATTAAAAATTATACTATTATTATAATTTTTTTAACGTTTATATTAATAATATTAACATATTAGTTTATATATAAACGTGTTTAAATAAAAAACGATTTAACGTCCGTAGTTCCGTTATAAACTTTAAAAAATATAAGTTTAAATTTTTTAATATTTATTATATTTATATTAAATGTTCGTATTATCGGTAGTAATATTTGTTTTAATTATTTACCTGTTGATTTAAATAAAGCTGTTATATTTTATTACAATAGTACTAGTTTTTTAATTGTCTAAATACTACGGTCGTAAGTCGATTTTTTATAAGTTTATATACTAGAATTAATAAAAGGTTCTTTTTTTTTTTTAAATTTTTTTTCGTTTAAATTTTTATTATTAAAATTATTGTTAAAATCGTTGTTATTTAAATTTCTTAAAGCTTTTTTTATAAACTCGTTGTTTAAAAATAGTTGTTATTTTATCTAAAGTTTAAAAACTAAGGGTGTAATATTTAAATTCGTTACTATAATCGTATTTTTAGCTTGTTTTTGTAATTATTTTATTATAAAAACATTTATTATTACTTGTTTTATTATTTTTTATTTTTTAATTTTAAATCTTATAATTTGTAAATAAGTTTTTTAAAATATCCGCCTGTTAGTTTTTCGTAACTGGGGTATCTTTTAAATATACTTTTTAAAATCTTTTTTTTTATAATCTTTTATTATTAAAACTTCTTTATACCGATATCCGTTTACTCGTATTAAGTTTTATTAATTAAAAAATTATTAAAATATAACGGATTTTTTATATAACAATATAAAAAAGCGCACGGGGTTTTAATTTATAAATAATAATAAGATCTTTAGTAGGTATCCGTTAAAAAGTTTTTAAAATATTCCCCGTTATTATATAATAAAAGTAATTAATTCTAAATAAAGAATATATTACTTTAATAAAAACTATAAATTAAATTAATAACTACCGAATAAAAACAAATAATTAAATATAAAAAGAATTTTAAAACTATATATAAAATTTTTAATAACTATAAATTATAACTATTTTCTTATAATTTTAGATCAATTAAAATTTTTCTTTTTTTATAATCTTAAATTAATTAAAATCTTTCCTTTTTTGTGATCTTAGATCAATTAAAATCCGTTTCCGGGGTTTAACCGGGCTGCTTAAGTAATATTAAATTATCCTTATTACATCGTAACAACTTTTTAAAATTTAATTTATTATTTAATCGTTTAATTTTAATTTATAAAATTTTTAAAATAATATTTTGTTTTTATTATAATAAATAAACTTTGTTTTTTTTCGTTAAAATTAGTTTTTTAATTTTTTTTTATTATAATATTTTGTTATTTTTTATTAAAAAAATTATAAATATATTTATAACTTTGTTTAAAAAGTTTTAATTTTTATAATAATTATTTTAATTTTAAATATAATTAATATAATAATAAACGTTTTTATTAATGTTTTTTTTATTTTTTATAAAATAGTTTAACGTCCGTATATTGTTTCGTAAAAAAACATGTTTATATTTTTATTTATTAAAATATTATATACGATTTAAATAATAAAAAGTAGTTTTATTTAATTATTTTATTAATAATTAATATAATTTCGTAAATATTATTTTAACGTTTAATTTAACCGTTTAATTTGTTTATCCGTTTAAAAATAATAAGTTGTAAAAAATTTAAACTTAGTATTTATTTGTTTAAAAAAACTAATTCCGAATTTAAAAATAAACAGTTTATTTCGATTAAATATAATTCGTTTTAATATTTTATATTTATTAAAGTAATATTTAACGAATATATACGTTAATTATTTAATAATCGCGTTTATTTTAAAAAATAAAAAATACTTATATTTCGTAAATTAATTTATAATTATTTATATAATATCATATTTAATTTTTATAATTAAATCGATTAATTATAATAGTTTAATAATAAAATTTTATATAATAATATATTATATTTAATTTAATATTTATATTAGTTATAAAAGTTTATAAAGTTTATATCGTGTTATTTTAAACTTATTATATATATTATAATTTCCGATAATAGTTTTAATAATTTTTTAAAGTTTTAAAAAATCGTATTTTTTTTATAATTGTTTTATTATTTTAATTACTTTTTAATATCCGTATAATAAATATTTGTAAAATTTTTTAATAAACTTATTTTATGTCGACTTTAATAAATATATTTTTTTTTATATTTTAATTTATTTAATCTAGTTTTAT
>MU390483.1:0-14652 GCA_022578715.1 Nemania sp. FL0916
TAATTATACGTAAAATAAAACGATTTAAATAATAACTTTTTAAAAAAAAAATAATAAAAAAAAAACTTAATTAAATATTAAAAACGTTAATAAAAAAAATTAAATATTAATAAAATAATAATTATAAATAATAAAATAATAAAAATTAATTTAATTTAATTTATATTTATTATAAAATAATAAAAAATTAATTATAAAATATTTTTAAAAAATTAAATTAATACGTTTACGTTTAATTATTTTTTAAAAAATACGAATATTTAATAATTTAAATATAATATTAACTAATTAATCAAAAATTTAATTGTTTTTATTAATAAATTTTTAAATAAAATAACTAAAATAAATAAATTTATTAACGTTTTATTAATAAATTATTATTAATTAATTAATTTTATTATTTTTTTATTAAATTTTAACGTATTAATATTATTTAAAATAAAATAAAAATTACGTTTAAATAAAAAAAAATTACGTAATTATAAATATATTTTAATTAAATAATATTTAATAAATAATAAATTTTTAAAATAAATATTAAGTCTTTTTTTATTTTACGTTATAAAAATAATTAATAACGTATAATTAAAAAATAAATAATAATAAAAATATTATTATAATTATTTTATATTATAATAAAAATAAATAACGCGCGGATATAATTTTAATATAAATTATTATTAAACGTTTAAAATCGGGTGTTTTTATAATAACGTGTTTTTTTTTAATAATATTATAAAAAATAAAATATATTTAATAATAATATTTTAAATAATAATTTATATAATTAATATAGTTTTAATAAAAAAATTAAAACAAATTAATAATTATTTATTAAACGAATTTTTTATAAACTTTTTATAATTATATATTATAAATTATAATTTAATAAACCGTATTAATAAAAATAATAAATATTTATTTTAAATTAATTAAAAAATAAAGAATAAATAAATAATAATTAATTATAAAATACGTTTAATAATTATAAACGTATTAAATATAATTATTATTTTTAAATAGTTTTTTTAAATAAATATAACACGATTAAATATTAAAATAAATTTTAAAAATATAATAAATATAAAATTATTATTTAAAAATAATTTAATTATTTTTAACGTTAAAATTATTAAAATTAATAATTAAAACATAATTAAAATTTAATTAATTAATATTTTTTTAAATATTTTTTTTTAAAAAACTCGTTATAAATTATTATATTAATAATTAACAAATAATTAAAAAAAGGATAATAAAATAATAATAACACGCGAAAAATAAAAATAATATTAAAAAATAATAATAATAATAATTATAAAAATTAAAAATAATTTATAAAATAAATAATAATAAATTAAAAACGTGTAATAAATATTAATAAAATAATTATATAATAAAAAATTTTTTTTAATTCGGTTAAAAAAAACTTTTAATATTAAAATTAAATAATAAATTTTTAATTTTTAATTTTAAAAACGGAACGTAAAAAGTTTTTTTATTTACTTTTTTTTATATAATAATGTTAAAGTTAATAAAACTAATAATACGGATTTAATAAATTATAAAAGATTGTTTTAAAAACTTTTATTAATTGTAATTATAAAACAAAGTTTCTGGATTAATATTAATTAAATAAAAATTTAAACTAAAAACTTTAATTAAAAATTTTAATCGTAAAACTTACGTAATTAAAATTTAAAAAGTGAATAAAAACCTCTTTTACGCCGCTTATAAAGTTTCCCGTTCCCGCTCTTTTTTATATATATAAACAACTTTAATAACTTAATAAAACTAATAGCCTAGCTCGAATTATATATATAAGCTAGTTTATAAAAAACAAAAACTATATCTTTATACGAAAACGACTTTAAACAAGCCGTATTAACCTTACCGCGTGCGGTTAAAAAACTGAACGGAAATTAAAAGCTTACCGAGCCGTAAATAATTTATTTATTAGTTATTTATAATATTATAATACCGGAAAACTTAATTAAACCGGAAGTTGTTAATTTATTTTATAATAATTTCGGAAACTAGCTCGTACGAGTTAAAATCGTTAACTTTTTAAAAAAAAATACGTCTTTAAAAGTTATAATTTATACGTAATTTAAAAAACTAAAATAACGATTAATTTAATTTTATTAAATAATTAAATCTTTATACGACCGGTAAATAAATCGGGTTATAAGTTAGTTAAAAAAAAACAATACGGAAAGTTAGTTCGGTTCGGAGTTTAAATCAGTTAAATCCGGATTCGAAATTAATTCAGTCCGGATTTAAAATCGGTTTAATTTAAATTCGAAATCAGTTTTAAAAATAAAAAAAAAATTAATAATAATCAAAAATTAAACAATAAAAAAACAAATATAAATAAATTTATATAATTTAAATATTATAATTTAAATATAAAAATTTATAATAAATTATAAAACGAATAAAAAACGCGCGTTTATTATATATTTATAATTATATTATTATTAAATAAAATTACGATATAAATAAATAAAATATTTAAATATTATAATATAAAATATAACGTTATATAAATATTAAATTATTAAAATTATATTTAATATTAATAAAGATTATAACTGTTTAATAATAATTAAATATACGTAATACGTAATAATATTAAATAAATTATTAAAAATTAATATTTTAAAAAAAAATAATATAAAAAAATAAATTAAAAAAATAAAAGTTTTATAATTTGTTTTATAAGTTATAATATTAAATTATAATATTAAATTATAATATTTTTAACTATTAATTAAATAAAACTCGGTTAAATAATATACGTTAATATATTTAATATATATTTTAATTTTTTAAATAAAAATAATTTAAATATATTATTTTTTAAAATTTATCGATTATTTTATAAAATTATTATAAATTATTATATTAAATTTTTTTTATTTAATTTTTAATTTTAAAAAATAAAATATAAAAAACTTTTTTATATATTTTTATTTATTAATTAATTATAATTTATAAAATAAAATTTTTAAATATTATATAAATAATTAATATAATATATTATTAATTAAATAAAAAATTAAATTAAAAAATTAAATTAAAAATTTTAATTAAAAATTTTAATTATAAAATTTATATAATTATTAAAATAAATAAATAAATTTTTTTTTATATATTATTTATTTATTTATAAAAGTTTTTATTTTTAATTTTTTTTATATATATAAATAATTTTAATAATTTTAAATTAAATATATATTAATTAATTTATATAAAATAAAAATTCAAATATATTATATTTTTATATAAATAATTTTTAAAAATTATATTAATTATATTATATATAATTAAAAAAATTAAATAAATAATAAAAATTTATTAAATTATAAATAATTTATTTATTAATTATTTATAATAATATAATTTTAAAAAATTTAATTAAATAAAAAATTATTAATTTATTTTATAATAATTTTAAAAATAAATTTATATAAATTAAAATTAATAAATTTTTAAAAAAATATATTTTTAAAAATTATAATTTATATATAATGTAAAAAATTAATATAATAATTAATTCGGTTTTATTAAATAATTAAATTTTTATATAATTAATAAATAAATCGGGTTATAAATTAATTAAAAAAATTAATATAAAAAGTTAATTTAATTTAAAATTTAAATTAATTAAGTTTAAAGTTTAATTTAAATCGGTCCGGATTTAAAATTAATTTAATTTAAAATTAAAATTAATTTAATTTAAAATAAAATAATAAAAATAAAATAAAACTTTTTTTAAACAAATATTTATATTATATATTATAAAAAAACCGAAACTTTTATTATTTAAATTAAAATTATTATTAAAATTAATAAATTTATTATTATTATTATTATTATTAATAATTAAAAATTATTAATAAAATTTTATTTTTAAATACGTTTATAATAATTATTTTAATATAATAATATAATAATTTTAAATTTTAAAATAATAAAAAAATTAAAATTAATTTAAATTAATAATTATTTAATATTATTAAATAAAATATTAAAATTATAATAAACGTTATTATTAATACGTAAAATATTAAATTTATTATAATAAAATAAATTTATAATAATATTAATAATTTAAAATTTATTCGTTTTTTTAATTATAATAATATTTATTAAAAATTTTTAAATATAAATATAAATTAAATTTTTTAAAATTTATTTTTTAAATTAAATTTAAAATAAATTATTAATAATATTATAAATATTAAAAAGAATTATTAATTGAGCATTTAATTATTATTAATTAAATACTGTCCGGGTTGTTTTAATTTAATACACTTAGTTATTAAATTTTTTATAATGTTATTTTTTTATTTTTTACTACGTACGTATAATAGTTTTTATAATTTTAACAGTTTTAACAACTTTAATAATATTAATAACTTTAATAATTTTAATAACTTTAATAGTTTTAATAATTTTAATAACTTTAAAAAGGTCGAACCGGTTTAAAAAGTATTATTTTTTTAAAACAATTTTAAACAAGTTAATTAAGTTTTATAATTAAAAATAAACACCCGATTTATCGGTTGCGTATAATAACTTTAATAACTTTTAAAACTTTAACAACTTCAATTATAATATAATAACTTTAATTATTTTAATTGTTTTAAACAGTTCCGAAAGTTTTAATCTTTTTAAATTTATAATAAAACTCCTAAGGGCCCAATCTTTTTAAATCTATAATAAAAAATAAAAGGGGTAAAAAAGGGCAACATTATAAAATATTTAATAACTAATTACGCTAAACCGAAACAGTTTAAACAGTATTTAATTAATAATAATAAAGTGTTTAATTAATAATTTTTATATAAAATTATTTTATAATAAAAAATTTATTTAAAATAATAACGTAATATTAATAATTTATAATTTTATTAAAAATAAAAAATTTATTAAAAATATAAAAAATATAATTATTTTTATAAATTTATAATTTTATAAATTTTTTTTATTTTTTAATTTTTTTAAAAACGTTTAATATATTAATTTAATATTTTATTTTTAAAATATATAATAAAATATAATTATATTCCGTTTTTATATATTTAATATTATTATTATAATTATAATAAAAATTAAAAATATTAAATTAAATATAAATATTAATAATTTATTTTAAAAAATAAAAATTACGTTTAATAATTTTATTTTAATTTATTATAATAATAAAAATATATAATAATTATAAAAATAATAATAAAATTATAAAAAAATAAAATTTAATAATAATATAATAAAATTTAATAATATAATAATAATATTAATAATAAAATTATTAAATTATAATAATAATAATTATAAATAAAAATTTTTTTAATTTATAATAATAATAATAAAAAAAATAAATATAAAAATAATAAAAATAATAATAAATAATTAAATAATAAAATAATAATAAAATTTATATAAAAAATTTAATATTATATAATATTAAATATTTATATTTATATATTTATTAAAAAATATATTTAATTATTTTTTAATTAATAAAATTATTAAAAATATTATTATAAATATATATATTATTATTTATAAATTTTATAATATTATTTATTTTATATATAAATATTTATTTTTTATTTATTTTATATATAAATATTTTTTTTATTTATTTTTATTATAAATATTAAAATTTATTTAAATAAAAATTTAAATTTATTAAATTTAAATTTATATAATTTATTATATTTATTTATAAATTTATAAATATTTTTTATTAAAATTTTATAAAAATATTATTAATTATATAAATTTTCGTAATTATATTATTTAATTAAATATTATATAATAAATTTTTTATTAATTTTTATAATATATTTTTTTTTTAAAAAATTTATTTTATAAAATTAATATTATTTATTATTTTTTAATAAAAATTTATGTAAATTATAATTTTTATTTTAAATTTTTTTTTTAATTTTAAAATATTTAAAAAAATATACGATTAAAATAATATAATTAATATATTAATATTATAAAAAATTAAATTTATAAATAAAATTATTTATTTTTTATAATATTTAATATTTAATTTTAAAAAACAAAATATAAAAAGTTTTTTTATTTATTTCTTTTTATATAATAACGTTAAAATTAATAAAACTAATAATACGGACTTAATAAAAAAATTAGTTTAAAACCTCTTATTACTTGTAATAAAGTTTTAATTAATAACTTTTATTAATTATAACAAGGTTTTAATTAATAATTCTTATTAATTATAACAAGGTTTTAATTAATAATTCTTATTAATTATAACTTATAAAGTTCCGGTTAATAATTTTTATTAATTATAACTTATAAAACAAGGTTTTTAAACTAATTATAAAACAAGGTTTCCGGACGTTAATTAAACTTAAAAAAACTTAAACTAAAAACTTTAATTAAAAGTTTTAATTATAAAGCTTACGTGGTTATTAAAATTTAAAAAGTGAATAAAAGCTCCCTTACGCCGCTTATAAAGTTTCCCGTTCCCGTTCCCTCCTGCATATATAAACAACTTTAACAGCCCCGTAGAACTAATAACTTAACTCGAATTACACTTCAGAAGTAAAAAGAAGATCAACAATAATTAAAAACTATTATTTAAATACGGAATAATAAAAACATAACAAAGCTTTCTTTTTAATAAATATTTATATTATATATTATAAATAAACCGAAGTTTATTTTTTTTATAATATAATAAAAAATTTAATATATTATTATAATTAAACTTTTTATTAAAATCGGAATTATTATATTAATTAATTTATTATATTAAATTTATAATTTAAAAAGAAAAAAAAATTATTTATAAATTTATATACGTTATATATAAAATAATTATACGTATATTAATTAATTAATAAAATTATAATTATTAAATTATGTATTATTATATAATTTTAATCGAAAAATTAATTAAATTTAAATATAATTAATATATTAAATTATCGAAATAATTATTTATTATAATTATTTTTTTAAAAAAAAAACAATAAAATAATACGTAATAAAAATTAAACTTTTAATATATTAATTATTTATTAATTAAAAAAAAAATCGGCCCGGGTTTTTATAATATTAATTATATATAAAATAAAATTTTTTATATTTTTTTTCGTTTAAATTTTTATAATTTATTTTTTTTTATTTTTTATAATTTTATTAAATCGTTATTATTATAATAAATAATTAAACGTAATTATAAAACAAATTTTAAAAACGTAAATTAATTATAAAAAAAATTATAAAATTAACTACGTTATTTTTTTTATTTTTATTATAACTAATTAATAAATTATAAAAATTAAATTTTATTAATTAAATATATATAATTATTAAATTATATAATTATTATTATTAATTATTATTATAATTATAATTATTATTTATATAAATTATTAATATAAATTATTAAAATAATTAAACTTATTATAACTTTTTATAAATTTTTAAATATTAAAAAAACGTATAATATATAAAAATTATTAAAATAAGTTTTTATTTTTTAATTAATTTTTTATTTTTTAATTATTTTTTAATTTTAAATATATTAAATAATTTAAATAATAATTTCGAATAATCAAATTAATATTATTATTTAAATTATATAAAAATTAAAATCGGTTTATTTATAAAAATCGAATAAATAATTAGTTAAGTTTTAAAACCGAATAAGTTAATAAAAATAATTCGAACACGTTAATAAAAAAAATTAATTAATTAATTATATAATAAATATAATTATTTATAATTATTTATATTAATAAGTTTAAAACTATTAAATTAATTAATTAAAAAGTTAGTAAATTAATAAATAATTAATAATATAGTAATATAATTAATAAAAGGTTTTTTATTAAAAAGTTAAAAAATAATACGTTTTATATAAAAGTTTAATAATAATTAAAAACGCAACTACGAATTAAAAACAATTAGTTTATTAATTCGAACTTATAAATAAAATTAACGAATTAATAAATTTATAAGTTAATTAATTAATTAAATAATAAGTTAAAAATCCGAAAAGTTATATAAGTTATAAAACAATTACGTAATAAATAAAATTAACGAATTAATAAGTTTATAACGTAAATTCATTAATAAAAACGAAAAAATAGTTTAAAAAAATAAAGCTTATAAAATCGAAAAAGTTTAAAAGTTAATAAATTAAATAATTATAAACCGAAAAAATAAAACGTTAAATCGGATTAAAAAATAAAACAAAGTTATAATAAACTTTAGTTCGCGTATGTTTTAATATAAACTTATAATTATTTATTAAAATAAAGATATAATTATTTTTTATTTAATTTTATAATAAATAAAATTATTAAAAAAATATTTATATAAAGTTGTAATTTTTAAACGAAAAAATTATTTAAAAAAAACAGTTTTTATTTTATTTATAATTATTAAACGAGTTTAAATAAATTTAAACGAATAAAAAATTAACTTATTAACGGCGCGATTTAAATTACGTTAATCCGAAACAAAATAAGTTTTTAAAAATAAATAAATAATCTGTTTTATTAAATTATTATAACTATTAAACGAAAATAAAAAAACTATTGTTTAACTTCGTAATTATTAAAACGAAAAATTGAATATAGATTTTTAAGTTTAATTTATTAATAAATTAAACCGGATTTATTAAATATATAAAACTATAACTGAAAGTTTTTATTATTCCGTAATGTGTTTAAAATTTATATTCTTAAACTTGTTTATATAAAAACAATAAATTAATAATAATTTCGAATATTTAAAATTAATAATAAAAAAAATAATATTAATATATAAAATCGAAAGAAGTTTTATGATTAATAAAACTAATTAATTATAAAATAATAATAAATAAAGTAAATTAAAATATTTTTATATTTAATTATAATAATAATATATTTATTATTAATTAATATTTAATTAAAAAAATATTAAAAAATTAAATTTAACAATTTATAAAAAATTAATTTTAATAAATTATTAAAAATTAATTTATTAACGCGATTTAAAGTTTTTAAATAACGCGGTTCGAATAAAAATATTTTATATAATTATTAATTATTAATAATTAATAAAAAGATTTTATAATTATTATAACGGGTAATTAAACGTAATTATAAAATAAATTTTAAAAATATAAATTAATTATAAAAAAAATAAAAAAAAACGGAATTATAAAGTTAATTACGTTATTTTTTTATTTTTATTATAATTAATTAATAAGTTATAAAAGTTAAATTTTATTAATTAAATACGTATAATTATTAAATTATATAATTATTATTATTAATTATTATTATAATTATAATTATGATTATTATTTATATAAATTATTAATATAAATTATTAAAATAATTAAAATTATTATAATTATCCAAATAGTTTTTTTTAAATTTATTTTTTTTAATTGTTTTAAATTATATTTTTAATTGTTTTAATAATTTTATTAATAAAAATTATTTTTATAAAATTAAAAAAAAATTTTAAAACATTTTTAAATTTATTTTTAAAATATTATTAATTATTAAAGTTTTAATTTTTTTAATTTATTTAATATTATAACGTTTTTTTATAATATAATTTAAAAATTTTAATTTTTTCGATTTTTTATTTTTAGTTTTTTTTAAAAATTATAATTTGTTTTTTAAATTGTTTTATTTTTTAACCCGGTAATAAATTATTAAAATATAATTATAACTAGTTTATATAATATAAATCGGTCGATTTTTAATTTAAAAAATTTTTAAATTAAAAAATAATTAAACCCGTTTTTTCGATAATTTCGAAATATTAATATATAAAAAAATAATTTAATTTATTTAAAAAATGATTTATTAATTAAAACTGTTTTTTTTATAATAAATATTTTATTATTTACGTTAAAGTTTAATTTTTAATAATAATAATTAATTTTTTTTAATTTTTATTTTTACGTGTTTTTTAATATAATCCGAATAATTTTAACATAATTATAAAAAATGTTTATTAATTATTAAACGTTTTCCCGGTTTAATTTATTTTTAATTTTTAATTCGGACGTATTAATTATTTATTAATTTTAATTATAATATATTAATATAAAAAAATTAAAAAATATTTCGTAAAATTATAATTTTATCGATTTATAAAAAATTAAAATTATTATATAATTTATAATAAATAACGTTTTTTTTTAATTATTTTAATAATAATTATAAAAAAAGCGTAATTATTAATTTAAATATTCGATAATTATTTCGGTTTAATTTATTAATTCGTAATAACCGGCGGATAATAATTTTTATTAAATTTTAAATATTTTAATTAATTTTATAATAAAAAAAATATAAATTACGGTTTTCGATTAAAATTAATTTTTTATAATAGTTTAAAAATATAAAAAAGATTTTTATAATATAATTTTATAGTTTTTTTTATTATAATTAGTTTAATATAAAATATCGATTAAAAAAACTTGTTTAATTAGTTTATTATAAAAAAACAAGTTAAAAAAGCGGAAACTTTATAGTTAGTTTTATAAGTTATAATATTAAACTGTAATATTTTTAATTATTAACCGAATAAAACCCGGTTATATAATATACGTAAATACGTTTAATATATATTTTAATTTTTTAAATAAAAATAATTTAAATATATTACTTTTTAAAATCCGTTAATTATTTTGCGAAACTATTATAAATTATTATATTAAACTTTTTATATTTTTTTATTTTTATATTTAAAAATTATAACGCGATAAACGGACGATTAAAAAATAATAAATTATAAATTACCGAACGATCGAACAATAACTGAAATAATATTAACAAATTAATACAAAATAATATAATTAATTTTAAAAATAATTATAATAACGATTAATTTAAAAAAATAATAAAAAATAAAATATTTTTTTTAATATTAAAATTTAACGCGGAACGATTATAAAATAATCGTTTAATAATCGAATATATATTATTATAAATGTTATAATTAATAAAATAAAACGCGAAATTTAACGCGTAATTAATAAAATTATTTAATTCGGTAATTAATTATATTCCGAATAAAAATAATACGAAAATTTTTATTTATAATTATAAAAAACTTATATAAAACGTTATAATAATTAAAATGAAAAATTAAATAATTATTATTAAAAAAATAATTAATAAAAATTAAACTATAATAATATTATTTAAATTATATAAATATTAAAATAAATTATTTTTAATATTTAAATTAATTAAAAATTATATTACGATATATTAAAATACGAAAATACCGAGTTAAAAATTATATTAAAAAACTTTTAAAAGTTTATTTAACGTAAAAATACAAACTCCGAATTTTTTAAATATAATTTTTAAATATAATTAATAAAAATACGTTAAAATAAAAAAAACGTTATAAAAAATTTTTTTTAATAATAAATTTTAATTTATAAATTAAAAAAAAAATATTAATTTAAAAATAATATTCGGTTAACGTTTAATTATTAATATAAATTATAAAAAAACGTTAAACGCGCATTAATTTAATAACGGGTTTTATTAAAAAACGTTATAATTATATCGTACGAAATAAAATAATAATAAAATATATAATAAAATAAACTAGTTAAATTATCGAATAAACGATTATATTCCGATAATTTTTCGAATTAAAAAATATAAATTTAAAATATTTAAATTAATAATTAAAAAAAAAAAACTTATAATTAAAACGATTAAAAATAAAACGTTAATTATAATAAATTTAATTAAATAATTAAATTTTAAAAATTTTAATATTATTATTATAAAAAATACGGTTATATTATTAAAAAATATAAAAAAAAATAAAAAAACACGGAAACGAATAATCGTAAAATAATTAGTATTTAGTTTTCCGTACTCGTATGATTTAAATAAGTTTAAAACGTTTATATTAAAACCGATTAATTAAACGCTGAAAAAAAGTTAAAAAAAAAACTAAAATAAAATAATACGTTTAATTTATTTTAACTGAAAGTTTTCGAACGTTTAATTTAAATAAATTATTTAAAATAATAATTATTTTTTATTTAAAAAAAAACCGGTTATTAAAAAACGTATTAATAAATATAAATACGGGAATTTAAATAAATATTATATATAAAAACTTAATTAAAAAAAAAGTTCCGATTAGTTAATATTTAAAATTTTTTTATTAAAACTTAATAAAAAAGTATTACGTTATTAAAAAATATATAAAACGATATTAAAAATAATTAACGTTAATAACGTATATAAATTATTTATATAAATACTTTTTATAATACGTTATAATTAATTAACGTTTAAGTTTTTATTATTTAAATTAAATATAAAAAAATTAAAAATAATTTTAAATATAATATTTAATAATTAATATTTCGGTAAATTCGAAAAAATCGATTTAAAAAAATTCGTTAATATAATAATCGGAAGCGAACACGTTTATATTATTAACTTTATATATATAAAATTAAAAAACGAATTTTTATTCGAAAAAATCGATAATAATCCCGATTTAAAAAAAATTTATAAATCGATTTATTTAAATATTTATAAAATTTCTCCCGAGTTTATTCCGAACAAAAAATAAAAAGAAATTTAATTTTGAAAAAAAAAACGGAATATATTATCGATTTTATTAAAAAAGTTAAAATATTATTTAAACTTATTTATTTTATAATAAAAGTTTAATAAAAAATGTTCGAAAAATATTTAATAAAAAATTAACGATCGATAAAGATTTATTATTCGAAAATTAATATTAAAACATTTATATTATTCGTATTAAAAAAACAATATTATATAATTATATATTAATTATCGGAGTTTAAATAAAATTATAATTAATAACTATTATTTATTATTTTTAATATCGGAAATTATAAACTAATTAAAGTTTATATAAGTGTTTTTTAAATTAAACTTACGAGACGTTTATTATTATATCCGTATTAAAATAAAAAATAAATAAAAAACTGTTTTCCGAACACGATATAATTATTTTAAATATATAATAATATTATTTAAACTTATTAATATTTTTACGATTTTTTAAATTTATATATATAAAACATTAATTAAATTAATTAATTATATTTATATAGTTTATTTAAATAATATAATAAATTTTTCGAAAAATATAAAAAAATATAAAACTTATTTTTAATTAATTTATAAACGATTAACGTAGTATAAATTATACGTTAAACTATTAAAATACGAATTTTTTAAAATAAAAATCGAATTTTTAAAATTCGTTATTAATATAAAAAATATTAAAATAAATTTTTAAAAAATAAACGTTATTTAAAAATAATAAATACTACGTTCGATTTGTAATATATAAGTTTTTTTTAAATTTATAAATCTTTATTAAAAATTTATTATATAATATTCGTAAATTATTACTTTTATTATAGTTTTATTAAAAAAATAAAAAATAATTATTTTAATAAACTTTTAATAAATAAACGAAATTTAATAAACGTTCGAAAAAATTAAAAATATTTTTACATTAACGATTATATTTTAATATTAAAATAATCGTTTAAAAATACGAATAAAAACGGACGTTTTTATATAAATAATATTTAAAATATTATTTTAATTATACAAATTAAAATAACGTTTAATTATTTATTAATTATAAAAATTAACTAATATAAAAACGCGGTAAATTATCAAATAATAAAAATTATTTATTATAATCGAAAGTTATAAATATTAATATTAATATTTAAAAAATATTATTTATATATTTATTATATAAACGGATTATATAGTTTTTCGTAATATAATCGATTTTTAACGCGCGATTTTCGAAAACAATTAACTTAATAAATTTATAAATTAATTTAATTCGATTTTAAAATTAAATATTAATTAAATATTATTAACCCGGTTAATAATATATTAAAACGTTTTAATTATATAATAAATAAAATTCGATATAACGATATAATTTTAACGTTAAAAAAAAACTATAATTAATAAAAGAGTTTTTATTATATATTTAATAAATATTAATAATAATATTATATTCGCGACAAGTATATTATAATTTAAAACAAATAATTTAAATATTAAAAAAAATATTTTATAAATATTATTCGAAAAAGTTTCCGGTAATAATAATTTAAATTACGAATTTTAAAGTTTATAAAAAGTTATATTTTTATTACGCGGTCGTAAACAATTTTCGAAAAAATAAAAACGAAAAATATAATTATAAATATTTAATTTATTAAATACGTATAATTATAAAAGTTTACGTATTAATAATAATTAAATTTATTAAAATAAACGCCGACCGGCTCGTAACCGCGTTTAAAAAAAAACAACGTTAAAATTATTATTTATAATTAATACGTTTTACGATTTATAACCGAAAAATTAATTAAAAACGAAATAATATTTCGATTAAAAACGTTTTAAAAGTTTTACGATATAATTTATAATTTATAAATTAAAAATTTTAATATTATATTATTAATAAAAATCGTTTACCGGTATATTAATACGTAAAAAAAATATTATATTAATAATAAAAATATTTTTTTATTTAAAAATTAATTAATAATTTTTAATTAAAAAATATTATAATAATAATTAATATATT
>MU390484.1:0-14625 GCA_022578715.1 Nemania sp. FL0916
AAAGTAATATTTATAAACTTTTCCGTTTAAATCGTTATAATTAAAATATTTTTTTTCGTTTAAAATAAAACTGTTTTTTTATATTATTATATATATAATAATTATACGTTTTAATTTTAATTCTAAGTTATACTTGTAAGTTTTAATATTATTTTAAGCGTTTTAAACTTTTTAATCGTTTTTGTTATTATTGTAAATTTTTACGACTCGGGTTTTTCAAGTTTTCTACGCCTTTTTTTAAAAAACTTTTTTTTATTAATACTAAGTTGTTTTTTTTTATAAACTCGGGTACTAGTACTTATAATATTTTTTTTTTTTATATTAAAAATATTCTACGTTAAACATGTTTTTTAATATTTATTTTTATATTGCGTTTATTTTTAATAACTTTTTTCTCGGGTTTTCTTACTTTATTTAAATTTTTTAAGTTTTATATTTAGTTTTTATAATACTCGTTCGTTTTTTATTTATATATTTATTAAACGATCGTTTGTCCGTTATAATTACGTTTTTTACGTATTTACCGAACGTTATTAATTTATTATTTTAATATATTTCGTTTTACATTTAGGTTTTTAATTTATTAAAAAATAAAGTAAATAGTACTGTTTCGGGCAGTTTTAAAATAACTGCTAGTTTTTTAAACTTTATTATATAAACTACGGCGTTTTTAATTTATTTTAACCGATATAATAATTTTTTAATATATTTTGTTTTTTTTTTATTACCGAACAGGTTTTTTATATAATTCTCGAATCCGGAATATGTTATAAAAATTCTTTTAGTTTTTAATTTTCGTTCGTTTTTTATATTTTTTAAATAATTTTTTAAAATTAGTTCAAATTATTCTAATACTGTTTTTATTAAAAATTGCGCTATTATTATAATCTTTTTAATATTCGTATTAATAATACTAGTATATTAGCTTATATATAGACGTACTTAGGTAAAAAACAATTTAACGTTCGTAGTTCTGTTATAAATTTTAAAAAATGTAAATTTAAATTTTTTAATATTTATTATATTTATATTAAATATTTATACCGTTTTTAATAATATTTGTTTTAATTGTTTATTTATTAATCTAGACGAAAATATTATGTTTTATTATAATAGTACTAGTTTTTTAATTGTTTAAATATTGTAATTTTAAATCGATTTTCTGTAAATTTATATGTTAGAATTAATAAAAAGTTTTTTTTTTTTTAAACTTTTTTTCGTTTAAATTTTCGTTGTTAAAATCGTTGTTAGAATTATTATTCGAGTCGTTGTTATTTAAGTTTTTTAAAACTCTTTTTACAAGTTTATTATCTAAGGGTAATTATTATTCTATTTAAAGTTTAAAAACTAAAAGTGTAGTATTTAAATTCGTTACTTTAATCGTATTTTTAACTTGTTTTTATAATTATTTTATTATAAAAACATTTATTGTTGTTTATTTTATTATTTTTTATCGTTTAGTTTTAAATTTTATAACTTGTAAGTAAGTTTTTTAAAACATCTATTTGTTAGTTTTTTATAATTAGAATATTTTTTAAATATACTTTTTAAAATCTTTTCTTTTATAATTTTCCGTTATTAAAACTTTTTTATACCGATATCCGTTTGTTCGTATTAAGTTTTATTAATTAAAAAATTATTAAAATATAACGGACTTTTTATATAATAATATAAAAGTACGTACGGGGTTTTAATTTACAAGTAATAATAAAAGTTTAAAAAATATCCGTTAAAAAATTTTTAAAATATTCCCCGTTATTAAATAAAAAGTCAAATAATTTTAAATTTAAAAAATATATTATTTAATAAAAACTATAAATTAAATTAATAATTAAAAAATAAAAACGAGTAACTAGTTAAAAAGAAATCGTAATATTATATAAAAATAAAAGACGTTTTTTTCCGTTTACTACGTTTCTAACAATTTTTTAATAATTCTACGGTTTTTAATAATTCTATAGATTCTAAAGATCTAAAGGATCTAAAGGATCCCGGGGATCTATATCACGTGATCTGCCGGCCCGAATGAAAACCTGGGTAAATAATAATTAAAATGCGGGGCTTATCCTAGTAAGGCAGGCCTAGAGCAGACCCTGGATCGTAACAACATCGCAGCTAAATAATCGTCTTTTAATTTTTAGCGATATTTTATTATGTGAAAAAACAGCTAGATGTATTAATTTTCGTATTTTTCTTTTTTAAAAAATCGAATAGTAATTTATAGTAAAATTACAGTTTATATAAATACAACAGAGCTGTAGTTTAAAGTAACGACTAGAAAGCACAATTAGTAAAACTATCTCGGGATAGCGGGCCGCATATATAAAACTTTTTGTTAATAAGCGGATTCATTTTATAAATAGACTAAACAGAAAACAAAACACCTGTTTATAAGCTACGATCAAAAATACTAGTATAGTTTTATAATAAAGAGCTGTTCTTACAAGCGACCAGTCGAAATGGGGTAAATAATAGTCAGACTTGGCAAAAAGCTTGCTGCTTACGACGGCCTGCTTATGCACATAAACTTGGGGTCTAGATCATCTTACTTACTTCCATATGTAGCTATCAGCCTATTCCGGGCCCTGTCCGCCTGGATTCTGTATTATGTTCAACAGCGTCTCTCGAACATTGCAATCTATGCTTCTGACAATTGTCGTATTAGCTCAGTTGGCTTCATCAGATAAATGCCTGCAGCCTCTTTACTCCTTTCTCTTTGTCTAATGAAACTTCGGGCTCTTGTTGTCCATTGATACTATGATAGCGTGAAAAGCATCCTCTAACATAGGTCGGCGACTTCCAGGCGCCTCTATTACTATATTGCTGGCATCATTTTTATGATTCCAGCAGGAGTCGCCGCAGCAATAATATACGAACGAGTATATCTCTTACGGATCCGCGGCGAGATTGGTATTGCGAGATGAGTTGATGATCCTACCTACGAGAATATAATAGTAATGTCAATTTTATCATAAGTACGAGGCTAACATCAAACGCCATTTTGTAATGCCATTTAGATTTACGGCAATATTGCGAGCTTTCTTTCCAACTTGTTAAAGCTTAGCCTACATAGTAATTACACCCACGTAAGAATCGCCCAGAAAAGGGAGTCCGCACCGCAAAGTCCAACAGTTGTAAATCAAGCTATTCAAATCAAATATAATATCTAGACTATCTTTATAATGGCTCTAGAGGCATGATCCGTGTTTCTATGATAGTTAATGTCAAGATCGGCTGTGACAAGTTATAATGCGAGCACAGGCGAGGTCGCATGAACCCTCAATTTTATAAATTGGTGATTCGTTACAATGAAATGTATCAGATGGTGAAAGAGAACCCGGTAATTAGAACGCGGGTGCGTCATCTGAGCCCATAGCATCGATTGATATGGTAGTGTTGAGAGCCGAAACGGTCGCTCCCATCTCTCCCAGTGAGCTGGTAATTCTCCGATGATCTCAAAATTGTGTTGACGAACGCAACCTTTTCAACAGAAAAAGACATTGTGCGCCAACAACAACCAGAACGAGTCAATGCCATAATACTCGCACGCCATCAGGCCGCGGCAGCTCCGGATGGAATGATTGCGTGGGCCTGTTGCTTCTTGTCGTGTTGAGTTTCAACTCGGCGCTGACACAACCGTGTAATAATTACCCTTCGCGAATACGGGTTCACACAAGAATGAAGTACATAGGTAAGGAGGCAATACGCTGTAACGCACTTATGAAAGGCTTAGGATCTCAGATAGGTAGCTGCTGCGCAGATGATCCATGTAACAATACTTCAATTGATCTAACAACTTATGCGCTAACGCTGCTATAATTACCTAATGCCCTGAACATAACATTTTGCTGTATGGAACTCAAACTAGAGTAGAGTAGGGAAGAAATAAGTGACCGAACCCATCGGAAAACCCACGACCTATCCCCGATTACCGCCCGCCCAGATATCAGCGTTACTACTAGACACCCAGTTCTTAGTCAAGCCGCCTCTGGACGCTTTGCGAAGACACAGTGTCTGCTGAATCTTCATGAAAGGGTCGCTTAGTTGTTTTCAGGGCCGAGTTTAGCTGCATGCTTGGATGACGAGGTATGCCATATTGTCTTTGTGCCTCGCGAACCGCCAATGTAAAGTCATCTGGCAATTTCTCGGAAATTTCTTCGTTCTCTAGCGTGATGTAAGAAACTCCGTCTATAATCTGCCAAGCCACATGGCTTCTCGAACTCTGCTCCAGTAAGGCTTGGTAAAGGTACTTAACATGCTGATTTGCTATCAGGTGCAAAGATTTCCGAGTTATAAGTATTTCTGATGCTGCTTGAATAACATCTTTGTTTTCGCTTTTCAAAAATGAGGCAATATCTCGTAAGACGCTTTCTGGTAAATCGAGCCTGTTCCGTAACGCCTGAATAGCGTAAAATCTAACAAGCTCGTATGCATCTTCAAAACATATTACGAGAGCCTGTAAGACGTCTTCCGGTAAGTAAGGCGTGTTTCGAAGCGCTTCTGCTGCGGTCATCCTAACCCAGGAGTGCTCGTCTTTTAAACATGCCGAGATAGATCGTAAGACGTCTTCCGATAAGTGCGGCTTATCCTTCAACGCTTTTACTGCTAGTTCTCTAACACGGGTGTTTTTATCTTCCATATATGCCATAAGAGCTCTTATAACGCATTTCGGTAAGTGCGGCCTGCCGTGTAACAGCCTCATTGCCTCTGTGCTAATAAGAATTGATTCGTCTTCAAGACATTTCGCAATACTTTGTAAAACGTCTTCTGGTAAGTGCGCCATTTTCATTAGCGATCCTAGCGCCTCCATCCTGGCAGTACCTTCTTTCTCGCTCTTAATATATGATGTGATAGCCCGCAGGACGTCATCCGGCAAGTGTGGCTTGTTAGATAATGCCGTTGATGCTGCCCACTTAACGTCAGTGGATTCGTTCCCGAAATGTGCCGCGGTAATTCGGATAACCTCCTCTGATAATTCTGTCTTGCTTTGTAACATCCCTGCTGCTGCATACCTAACACCCCGATCTTCATTCTCTAGAAGTTTTGCGATTGCTTGATAGGCTTCTTCAGATGAATCTGACCGGCCGCCGAGCGCTTTTACTGCTGCACGCCTTACCCCGTCATGTTGACTACCAACGCATGTTATAATAGTCAACAATTGCTCCTGCTCCGTTAGTTGAACTGGAGGCGTCTCCAGCAATACTCTAGTACTATGATCTTGTTTTCCAAACTGTTTGATGATTGTTAGAAGATAGTTCCCCGCGTTCAGCTGGCTCTGAAGCGCCCGCCGTGCCGCCGCCCTAACAAGTCGGTGTTGATCTTCAATCCGTGCAATAATAACTGGAAAGTGTTTTTCCGTTATCTGGTGCGTATGAAACACTTCCAGTGCTGCTAATCTAGGCATCCAGTCTTGATCGTCGACGTGAACAATGATAGCTGGAATATATTTTTCCGATATCTGCTGCGTTTGAAACACTCTTAGCGCATCTGATCTGATATCTGGGTCTTCGTCTTTGAAGCATGCGATGATAGCCGGGAAATGGCTGTCTTCTATCGTTCTGGATCGAAGTATTCCTAGTGTCTTCAATCTAGCATATTTGTCCTTACGCTCGAGCTGCCAAATAAGAGCCCAAAAATGGTGGTCTGCTTGGGAGCCACTTTTCTCCAAACACATTTCATTATATTCATCAGACGGTCGTATAACCTTGAGATCTGAATCTAGACCAGGTAACTCCCGGAAAATTCTAGTTTCGAGCTCTGACCAACGCTCCACTTCGCCTGCCAGCGATGAAAACTCGTAGTTCTCGAATTCAAACGACACCGAGCGTACCACTTGATCTTCTAAGTGTTCTCGAGGGGGCATATGACCAGATACTTCGCTCAAACAACGTATGATGAGACGTTGGTGCGTAAGGCCGAGAAGGTCGCGTGATTCATTTTCGATCGTCTGAAAAAATTGTACAGTCTCTTTCGTACTATTACAGAGCAACCCAGCCACAAAGCGCCAAAATATATCGTAGCGAGAGTTATACTTATTCCGGTAAAGGAACTCAGAAGTAGACATCTCTTTCTTGTCTCCATTGCTAAGTAGCAGACATGTGAGAGGTTTTCCGGCTCTCCACTGTCGCACAAAGTATTGCGCCGCAAAATACTGTTGGAAAGTCAAGTGCAAAAAGTGATAATTTCGGTAGCGATTGTCAGGTGAAGGATCCGATGACCGCAGGAAAGATACCCTCCCTAACATCTCGTCAAAAAACATGTTATTATGAGCTGTAGGTGCATGTTCTTTGAATATCTCACGATGTGACGGCTCGAATACTATAAGATCGCTGTACATTCCGTTGAAAGCTAGGTATTCAAGAAGATAGTGCTCATTCTCCGTTAATCTTCTGATGTCTCCGTCAGAAGCATTCAGCATTTTAGATGAGCTTGATTTCTCTAGCCTTTCGGCATCTTTTCCCCACAAGCTTCGCTCAATGCCTTGATAGATGCCTGTCATGGTCTCACGTGTATCTTCGGTAGAAGAAGGTGTGTTGCGTGAATTATTCCACGTGAAACAGAATGCATCTAATTGGATCGGGATACGCACGAGTGTTTTGATAAGCTGATGGTGATTAATAAATGATCGAACCGCTGCTATAGTTGTGTCGTCGGTTTGGTTCGTTTCGTAATTAGTGAAGACATTTTTAATATAAGCATTGACTTGATCCCAGTAAAATCCAACAGTTTCTAGTTCGAGGTGAAAGGGTTTGATATGTGCAGGGAAGGTCATATTTGGGCGGGAGGTGACAATCACGTTCGGCTGGTTCAATAGTGTGTAGAGAAATTCGCGCATGCCTCCTTCCACGCTTGATAAAACTTCGTCCAGACCGTCAAGAATGAATAACACGTTGATACTCTCGGTGTCGATAGCATGCCATAGTGCGTTGGCAAGTTGTTTACACTGCCTGCTCTGAGAAAAGAATTCATGCCGCAAAAGATGTCTGAGGTTATATCCGGGAATAGCGCATCTTTCTTGCAGTTTCAGCTTTCTTAAGGGTACCCAAAGGACGAAATCGAACTTATTCCGCCACAAATTACCGTAAGTGAATTCATAGACAATCTTCTTGCACAGAGTAGTTTTTCCTGCGCCCGCACGCCCACGAACCATAATGCGGCCATAACGCGTCCCGCAAGGCTCAAATAAGGCTGGTAACTTGATAGTATCTTCTTCCCGGGACGCTTCACCCTGTAATCGCGCGACGAACGAAAATGGAGACGCTGTCTCTAACCGTTCGAGAAACGAAAATGGGGACCCCGAGTATGACAACGGTGACCTCATCTCGAGATCAGATTCATCACGAGATTGCTTCACGATGGCTAAATTGATGTAACATTGATCCATTGGTACCAAAACCCCAGATAGCCGTTCGATGTCAAGTTTCTTTAAGAATTGGTAGTTATATCGTATCCAGAGCTTCGCTTGGTTGATAGGTGTTGTCTCGAGCATGTTACTGACCATGGTTTGAATTTGCCCCGAAACGGCGTTGTAATCCGCGTCATCAGGCCCAAAGAATTTGTTCATTGTCACGTGAGGTCGATCAAGGGCAATTGGGTTTGGAACTATATCCAGACGAGCAGAGTCGCTGCTAACCAGCTATAAAAGGCGTCAGAATTTAATAAATTAACCTTTATCTTTGCTTCTGACGTACTACTTTCGGCTGGTTAAAATAATTAGCTATCCAAGAAGGGAGGCCTTTTTGCATAAGGTTGCTCCCTCTCATCTCATAAAATATGGCCAACTGACATGGCTGGTATTGAAAACGTTGCTGACATATCTGCGTAAACTTTCCCACAAGCTCCTGAAGAAAGCCAGGTTCCTTTACGGAATCTAATAAGTTAGTCACGGCTGTATTTGTGAAGCGGGCCTGGATTATCAAAAACCAAACAACAACGCTAGCTATGCCTCTGAAAGAAGTCTCTCGGAATGGTGTGGCAAGAAAAACAATGCCCCCCGTGGCCTTCCATAATGAATTAAATTCGATCTCGGACTCAGCGACTATCATAGCCTGCGCCAGGATAATCCCTCCAAGACAAGAAGCAATGAATAGAATAGGGTGGCTCGGATGATCTCGTTTTTTCTTGGTGATTAACTGGTCCTGGAGGCTCCGCAACAAGCGTCTTGCGAGCTCGATTATTGTCATTTGAATTGTGTCTTTTTCTTTGATCATATCGGCTGGCCAATCGCAAGTGAAGATTCGGGCGTTTGGGATCCGATGAGGCAGCATATCTGGATCTTTCAGCCAGTTAACATCGCCTCTCTCTTTTTTCCCCTCTTTGTCCTTGTGTGTCCATGTTCTTGACGAATCTGTGTCCAGGCCATGAAGAGCGATGATATCAACGTTCGTCGCATCATCGCTTTCTGATGGTGGATAGACCTGGCAGAGGCGAATTCCGGTGGTTGGTCGTGAAGAGAATTGTGACCGATTGTCCGAACCCATTGCGGTGCCTGTTGGCCGGTTGTTGCGGTCCTGGAGGCGGACTTAAAACACAGTCTTCCGTTTCAAATGCGTGCAGCAATCAGTGTATGATTATTTCTCGCGGTTGGGGGAACGGTGATTGTGATGAAATAGAGGTAATTAGTAGTTCAAGAATGAGCTCAGCCTTCATTGATAGCGGCGACCATTGATGTGTATGGTATTCTGGCGATTGTCTCCAAATCGTCGCAAGAAGAAGGGGAGGGTCCAATCGAGAAGAGAAATAGTGCGTGAGACATCGTCCCAGACAGTGGATCTCGCCAGAATATACCCTGGTTAGAACCTTTTACAGCCATGAGCCTGTGTATGAATAGGGCTTCTAAGACTCTCTTGATCATTGGTTCTATTAGGGGCTTCAGGCATCAATTGCAAGTTTTACTATATGAAAACGCCAGTCAGATTTGGCTGGTATACTTGGCTATACTTTATGGTGCCCTTTCTACCAGTCAATTCCGTCAAACATCCCTGTATAGGCATATGCTCAAGTCTCTGGCTGTAGAGAGACATCTATTAGTTCGGTTATCCTCACCTCTTTCAAGAACATATCCACATGCTTTGATCCATATTAATCTGGATTTTAATTAGGAGCTGATTGCCTCAGTAGATGCTGGCACTACCAGTGTTAAAATCGGGAGGCTGGTAAAGCCGGTGGCTGGTACTTACGCCTTACACTTGTTTGTTATATATTATGAGGTACTTTTTACTTTTTGTATATATTTAATGTTTTTTATATTTTATTTAATATATATGTATAATTTTATGTTTAATAAGTTATAAGCTCGGAAGTTTATAATAATTATTATATTATTTTTATATTTTTTTTAATATTTATTATATTTTTTTTAATATTATAAAATTATTTGTTATTTTTATTAAAGTTATAATATTAAAAAATAATTTTATATTATAATAAAAACTATAGATTTAATAAAAGTTAATCGAAGTAATTTAATTATATTAATATTTTAATATTAACTAGTTATTATATATTTTAATTTATTATTTATAATTATATAATATTATTTTTTTTATTAAAAATTAATTTATTTATATTTTATAAATATATTATAATTAATTTATTATAGTTTTTTTATTATTATCGAAATTATTATTTAAATTTAATAAAAAAAACAATATATAATTTTCGTATTTATATAAATATTAATAATTTTAAAATTAATCGCGTTTTTTTAATAATAATATAATTTAATTTATAAAAATAAATAATAATAATAAAATTATTTTTTTTAATTAAAATAAAACTTTAATTAATTTAAAAACTCGATTAAATTTTAAAAAAAAATCGTTTATAAAAAAACAAAAATTTTTTAAATATAATTTTAAAAATTATTTTTTAATTTTATTAATATATTATTATTTTTTTAACAAAAATAACTTTTTTTAAATTATATAAAGTTTTAATTTTAAAAACGGATTTTTTTAACGTAATAAATTAAATATTATATATTTTCCGAGATTTTTTTTTACGATTAAATTTTTATTTTTATTTTTTTTTATTATTATTACGCGAAATATTATTAATATTTATTTTAAAAAATTTAAATAAAATTAAATTATTTAATTTTAAAGTTATTATTAAATTTTTTATACTGGAATTTTTAAAATTTTTTAATTTAAAAATTATAAAACAATATATATTTAAACTAATTATTATATTATTAAATTTTTTTTTTTATATTTTTTTTATTATTTATTTTATTATAAAATTTAAACAATTAAAATAAACAATAAAATAAAAATAGTTTTAAAATTTTAAAACGTTATTATATTCGAATTTTTTATTAAATATTTTTAATTTAAAAAAAATAATTAATTATATAACGGTTTTAAAATACGTTAATTTTATACCGGAAAAATTAAAAAAAACTTAATTAAAAATTTTTTTAAAGTTTTTATTAAAACCGAGTTATATAAAGTTTAAAAAGTTTAAAAAATTGTTTAATAAAAAATTAAAAATTATATTCGAAATTATTACGGAAATAATATTTATAAAATAATCGAAAATTAAAAAAAAAAAATTTAAAAAAAAAAAATAATAATAATATTTATTATATAAAATTTAATCGAATAGTTTAAATTTATAAAAAACGTAGTTTTTTAAAACTTATTATTCCGGTAAAATAATATTATATTAATTATTAAAAACAACGTTATTTTTTTTATTATAAAATTTCGTTTAATTCGTATTAATTTAAAAAAATTAAATTCCGAAATTTATATTATTAAAGAATTATTTTTTTTAATAAAATTTTTTATTATTTTTAAATTTATTTACGATTTTTTATTAGGATTTTTTTTTAAATTAATAATATTATTTTAATTAAAAAGTTTATTAAAAAAAAACTAATTAAAAATATATTTTTTTATATTATATTTATTAAAATTTAATAAAAAAAATAAATTAAAAAGTTTATTATTATAAATAAAATAAAAATATAATTATTTATTAAATAAAAACAAAATAATAATAATTTTAATAATTAAAAAAAAAAAAAATTTATAAAAATTAATATTTATATTACGTAAAAATAAAATATAAAATAATTAATTATTTAAACGATTCGTATTTTTAAAAATATTTAAAAAAAGTTTTAATATTTTAAAAAATTAAAAGTTAAATTAAAAAATTAAAACATAATAATAATAATAACGTTATAATTAATATAATTATTATAAATTTAATAATTATAAATATTATTAATTTTATAATACGAGTTTTAAACCCGTTTTTTAATAATTAAAGATTATATAAAAAAAAACTTTTTAAAACGTAAATTTAAAATTTTAAATAAAAAATTTAATAATTTTAAAAAATAAAAAATTTAAATTTAACGGGTAATTTTATAAATTTTAATAATTAATATTTTATTAAATTTTATTATAAAAAAAGTTTTAATTTAACTCGGTTTTTTTAATATATTAAAATAAATAACGGTAAAATTTATAAAATAAATTATAAGTTTAATAATTTTAAATAATAATTATAATTAAATTAATTTTAATAATAAGATATTATTTATTAAACTTCGTATTTATATTAATTTATTAATATATAATATAAATAATTTTATAATTATTTTAAAAAAAATTAAAATTATAAAATTTATAATTATAATTAATAATAAATTCGAAATAATTATTATTAACAACGTTATTTATTATTTTAAATTAAAAATAAATTTAATATTAATATTATAATTAATAAAAAAAAAACGGAATTTTTATTTTACGCGGATAAAATATAAATAATAATAAAAAAATTCATTTTTTTTATAATTATTAAAACCGCCGGATTATATATAATTAATTAACCGGATAAAAGTTTTTAAATAATAATTTTTAATATTATTTTTTATATTTATTTTATTAACCCGATTTTAAAAATATAATATAAAAAACTCGATTATATTAATAATAAAAAAATATAAGATTTAATAAATTAAATTAAAAATATTATTTTTTAAATTTAATATTATTTTTATAAAACTTATATTAATAAAAAAATATAAAATAAACTTTATTAAAATAAATTATTTAAAAATATTTATTTATTAAAATTAATATATTTTAATAAAGCTAATATATTAAATAATATTTTTATAAAATATAATAATATTATAAATTAAATAATATTTATTTATAATTATATTAATAAAACTTAAATATTATAATTAAACTGTTTAAACGATTAATTTTTAATATTTAAATTTTTTTTAAAAAAATAAAAAAAATTTAAATAATATTATTAATACGTTATAATTAATAAGTTTAAATTATATATAAATAACGAATATATTATTTTTTATATTTAAAAAAAATAATTATTCGATATTTTATTATTAATTAATATTAATAAAATAATAAATTAAAAAAACTAATTTATATATTAAAAAATATAATTATTATTTAAAAAATAAAGTTTTTTTTAAAATATTAATTAATTTTAATTAAAATAATAATATATATTAAAAATAAAAAAATATTTAAAAAAATAAAAATAACATTTTATAAAAACTAATATAATAAATAACCCGATTATAATTATATAATAATTTTAAAATTTATAAAAAAATATTTTATATAAATTAAATTAAATATATTTAAATTAAAAACTATATTATATATAATATTAAAATATAATAAAAATAATAATTGTAATTATTTAATTTATAAATTTAATAATTATTTAATTATGTTACGAGGACCCCAAGGGAGACAGAAGAACCCTACTATTTCATTTCTTATTATTTTATTATTTCATTTAATATATAACACGGATAAACGGATGTGTCAGGATTGAAAGATTGTAATTAAAACGTTTATTAATTACAACTGAGTAAAAATACTAGTTGATTAAAGTGTTTATTAATTAACGTTGATTAATTAAAAAGAATGTTTATATTAATTATTGATCGTTATTAATTAGGATCAGATTTTACAAGAGGAAAATGTTTATATAATTTTATAAATTGTTCTATGTTTAGTTATTTTTTTTTTTTGTTTTTTAATTATTAATTTAACTTATTTTTTTATTAAGTAATATATTTTTTATTTAAAATTAATTACTTTTATTGTATAATAACAGGGAGTATTTTGAAAACTTTTTAACGGATATTTATTAAAGATTTTATTATTATTTGTAAATTAAAACCCCGTGCGCTTTTTTATATTATTGTATAAGAGGTCCGTTATATTTTGATAGTTTTTTAATTAATAGGACTTAATACGAACAGACGGATATTGGTATAAAAAAGTCCGAATAACAAAAGATTATAAAAAAGAAGATTTTAAAAAGTATATTTAAAAGATACTTTAGCTGTAAAAAACTAACAAGCGGATGTTTTAAAAAACTTATTTACAAGTTATAAGACCTAAGATTAAAAAATAAAAAGTAAAAAAATAAATAATAATAAACGTTTTTATTATAAAATAATTATAAAAATAAATCGAAAATACGATTATAATAACGAACTTAGATATTATATTTTTAATTTTTAAATTTTAAATAAAATAACAATTATTTTTAAATAACGAGTTTATAAAAAAAGTTTTAAAAAATTTAAATAATAACGATTTTAACGACGATTTTAACAACGAAAACTCGGACGAAAAAAAATCTAAAAAAAAAAAAGAACTTTTTGTCGATTTTAATATATAAACCTACGAAAAATCGACCTAGGACTACAATATTTAAACAATTAAAAAACTAGTACTACTATAATAAAATATAACAGTTTTATTAAAATTAACAAATAAACAATTAAAACAAATATTACTACTAATAGTACGAATGTTTAATATAAATATAATAAATATTAAAAGATTTAAACTTATATTTTTTAAAGTTTATAACGGAATTACGAATATTAAATTATTTTTTACTTAAATATGTTTATATATAAATTAATACGTTAGTATTATTAACACGGATATTAAAAAAATTATAATAATAACGCAATTTTTAACAAAAACGGTTTTAAAATAGTTTAAATTAATTTTAAAAAATTATTTAAAAAATACAAAAAACGAACGAAAATTAAAAACTAAAAAAATTTTCGTAATATATTCCGGATTCGAAAATTATATAAAAAACCTGTTCGGCAATAAAAAAAAAACAGAATATATTAAAAAACTACTACATCGGTTAAAATAAATTAAAAACGCTATAGTTTATATAATAAAGTTTAAAAAACTAATAGTTATTTTAAAACTACCTGAAATAGTATTGTTTATTTTATTTTTTAATAAATTAAAAATTTAAGTTTAAAACAAGATATATTAAAATAATAGATTAATAATATTCGGTAAATATATAAAAAATATAATTATAACGGACAAACGATCGTTTAATAAATATATAAATAAAAAACGAACGAATATTATAAAAACTAAACATAGAATTTAAAAAATTTAAATAAAACAAAAAAACCCGGGGAAAAAGTTATTAAAAATAAACGTAATATAAAAACAAGTATTAAAAAATATATCTAACGTAGAATATTTTTAATATAAAAAAAAAAATATTATAAATATTAATGTCCGAGTTTATAAAAAAAAATAACTTAATATTAACGAAAAAAAGTTTTTT
>MU390485.1:0-13996 GCA_022578715.1 Nemania sp. FL0916
CTTTATTAATTAATTAACGTACGTATAATTATTTTATATATAACGTGTATAAATTTATAAATAAGTTTTTTTTATTTTTTAATTATAAATTTAATATAATAAGTTAATTAATATAATAGTTCCGATTTTAATAAAAAACTTAATTGTAATAATTTATAGTTTAATTAATTTATTAAAACGATTAAATTAATTTCGTAAGTTAATTGTTTATAATTAATAAAATAACGGGATTAAGAACTGATTTTTTTAAATATTTTAATATTTTTAAAGTTTTTAATAACGAAAATTACGCGTTAATAATAAGCGGTTTTTTTCGTTGTTATATAGTTTTTAATTTTAACAATTTAATTAATACGTATAATTATTTTAATTATATTTATAACAATTTTTATTATCGGTTTTTATTTTTTATTATTTATTTAAATATAAATTCCGATATTTTCGGATAAAAAAATAATAATATTTTAAATAACAATAACGAATACGATAATAAAGTTAAAAACGAACTTATTAATAAATTAAAACTTAATATATATTGTTACGAATTAACAAGGAAGAAACCCATTAAGCAGGCTTAACACGGGGTACGACGGTTAAAAGAATCGAATAAATAATAAAATAAACGAATATGTATATAAAGGGGTATATAAACACGTAACCTAGGATCACAGTACTAAGAGTGATCCGGAGCCGAGATCATTTATAAAAAGTGATCTTTAAACAAGATTACTTGATTATTAATAAGCTAGTAATTTAAAGTTTACGTTTTAAAAAATAATCAGAACTTTATTTATTTAAAAAAACGAAAAAAATGTTTATATAATTTATATTGATTTTTTATATAACTAGTTATTTTTTCCTCGTTATTTAATTTAAATTTTAATTAATTTTTAAAATTTAATTATCGGGAAAAACCTTTTAACGATCGGACTTTTTATTAATATATTATTTTAATTTATTTAATATTTTATTTTAAATATAAACTAATTTTAACTTTTATTAAAGCTTATTTATATTTTATAAATACTTTTTTATAACGATCGTTATATTTTAAATAGTTTTATTTAAATATTAAGTATTAAATAATAATAGAAATACCGGAATTAATATAACAGTTTAATAAAATATAACGTAATTAATTAACTAACTTTAAAAACGTATCGGCGTTTTAAAAAAAGAAAAAAAAATATATATTATTATTTATATTATTAATTACGAACAAATAAAACAGGTTATAAAAGTTATACGATAAATTATAACAGTAGTTATTAATAAATTAATAAGTTCGATATATTAACTAATTAGATTAAAAAAGTTTAATAATAACAGTAAAAAGATTCGAAGATTTTTAACGAAAATAAAAATATATTTTAAATATTACGAAAAAAGTTTTAAAATTAACTAAACTAATAATAAAAACGAGGTCGAAAAAGTAACCGATTAAATAAAAAAAGTCTTTTACGCGGTAAAATACTTAAGCGGACTAGTACTTATGTAATTCGAACTAATTTTTAAAAACTATTTTAATAATACCGATAGGGAAAACTAAAAAAACGAGACTAAAAAGATTTTTAAAAATTACGAGGTTTTCGAGATTAAATTTAAAAAAATGTTCGGAAACCCGGAAAAAAAACAATAAACCAAACGTAAACTTTAATTTATTAAATAGAAAAAATTAATATTTAAATACGTTATTAAGTTCCGATAAATAATAGTAAAAACGGAATAAGATAACGATAATATTTTTATAACGTTATTTTATAACGGATTTAAAAAAAAGTTTAAAACGAATTAATACGAGATAAAAAACCTGATAATTTTACGGAATACGTTATTAAAACAATTAAAATCGACAATCGATTTTACGAACGTAAAATATAAAAGAAAAATCGAAACAATTATATAATAAAAACCAAGTTAAATATAAAAAAGAAAAAAATAACTAATATTTTATATAAAACCGAACTAGGATTTATAAAACTTAATATAATAAAAATATAAAAAAACACACGAAATAACCGTTAAAATAATAAACCTAAAGATTTAAAAAACGTTAAATATTATAATTACGAAAAAAAAAAGCACTATATAAACCGATATCCCGAACTTAAACGTATTAAAAAAAAAGTATTTAAAAAGAAACAAGTAGTTAAAATAAGCTAAAACGAGTATTAAGTTAACATTATATATTTAAATATAATAATATTAGAAGTATTTAAAATTTTAAACGTATACGAAAATTATAAAACTTATAAATTAAAACAGTTTTATATTAAATATTTAATTATAATATACTTTTAAAAAATAATTTAATACGGATATATTTACGGGTAAACGGATAATTATAAAGTATATTTAAAACAAAAATATAAAATATATAAAAACGTTATATAATTTTATTACTTATATCTATATATAATTAAATTTTAAAAAACGAAAAAAACAAGTTATATTTATAATTAAAACGGGAAATATAACGAATATTTTAAAACTACTAGTTTATAATAATTAAATATTTTATTAACCGGGGACTAATAAACCGTAACGGGCGAAAATAATAACAAAAATATAAAAAATATTAATACTAACAAATTAAAAAACTAGCCCGAGGGCGAAAAATACCCGGAACATGAAAATTACAAATATAAACGATATTTATATTAAAACTACGCAAAATAACTCGAAAACGCGGTAATTAAAAACGTCCAACGAAAACATATTTAATATAATACGAAAAAAAAAAACGAACTCGAAAAACAAAAACTTAAAAATATAACATAAAAAAAACTACACGATATTAATAATAAAATAATCGAATATATTTTAATTAAAATCTAACGATTAAATAATGTTAAAATTATTAAAACCGGTATTTTTATTTAAAATTATACGAAAACAATCGAACTTATAATATATAATTACGCGTATAACAGTATTATAATAAAAGAAAAAAAAATTATAAAATTAAAACATTTAAAACACGATAAAGTTTTATAAGTTAATTATTTAATATATCGATATAAATTATATTTTAAAAAAAAACTTTAAAACAAATAATTTTTATAACGAATTAATCGAAATATAATAATTAAACTATATTTATAAAACTAAATCGGATATTTAATAATTATAAAACAAAATTACGAACAAAAATACGTTATATTTACTAAAGATTTAAAACGATTTTTCGAATATATTTATTTAAATAAAAATATTAAAAGTTATAAATTAATATATTATAAATAACACGTATAACAAAAACACGACTATTAAAAAATAAAAAAATCGATTAAATATATTTTAATATAAATAAAACTAATTAAAGAATTAACGAATTTAAACAAACTAAATTTAAAAACGTTTAAAGAAATGTTAAACGAGTTATTTTTTAAAAAAACGTTATATTAACGCGGTAAAAACAAATAATACGAAAATTAAAAATTAAAAAACGAAAAAAAGCAGTTGTAAAACACTAACGATTTGTTTAATTTATTAAAATATAGTTAATAAAATAAAATTATTAAAATTAATAATTAAAAAACAACTGTTTATTAACTTATAATATAAGAAATATAAAATACGCGTAATAATTAATACTAACGCGGTACGAAGTTGTATTTTTTTACGAATTGTTAATTAAATAAATATACCGTTTTATATAAAAAACGTTTTATATATATTAAAAAGTTTCGATAGTAATTTAATAAAATACAACGACGGAATAATTAAAAAAAAATTATAAAACTTTTAATTAATATTTAAAAACGTATAAAAAAACTTACGTTCGATATCGTTAATATCGTACAACATAATATAATTTTAAAAATACTTTAGTTGTAAAAAAATAACTTATTAATAGATTAAAATATAAACCAACTTTAATAAGTTTTATTAAAAAAAGATAACATTTCTATTAATCGTCCGAAGAACGAGATAAATAAATCTATATATACGTTAAAAAAGAACTATAATATTAAAAAAACTAGAAAAACAGAATCAGCAAGATTTAAGTTCTGTTTAATTATTTAAAAATTTAAACGTATATTTAATTCTGATTTAATATTAAAAAAATATAAAGAATTTAGCGATTTATTCGTAAAAAAGTATAAAACGGTAACAAGATTATTAAAACACACGGTTTACGACTACAAGATTGAGTTATTATTAAAAAAGCAACCGGGATTTTTCCTACTCTACCGATAAAACTTAAAACAATTAAAACTATTAAATAAATAATTAAAAAAAAACTTAAAAAAAAGAACTATTACACTTTTTATATTACTAGTACGATATTTTATCTTATAAGTATTAAAGAAATTAAAAAAAGACGGCAAACTTAAATAAAAGTTATATATAAATTATAAATATTTAAATCGAATTATAAAAAAAGATCGAGGATTAATTTTATAAATCGACGAGTTACGCGACAGGTTATATAAAACAAAGTAGTATACAGTATTTGATTTATTAAACGCTTATAATTAAATACGTATAACATAAAGATATAAATAAAAAACAGTATTTAATATATTGTACGGATTATACGAATGTTTAATTATATTATTTAAATTAATTAATATATTAATAACTTTTTAAAAAATAATTACTATAATACTACGAAAATTTATCGATAAATTTATTATAATATATTTCGATAATATTTTAATTTATTTAAAAATATTAAAAAAATATAAAAAACATGTTAAACAAGTTTTAGTAATATTATAAAAGGCAGATTTGTTAATACATTTAAAAAAGAGTGAATTTTACAAATAAAAAGTTGATTTTTTAAAATTTACTATTACTTTAAAAAAAGTATAAATATAAAAATCCCGAATTAAAGTAGTAAAAGATTAACCGATATTTTAAAATGTTAAAAATATTAAATCGTTTATAAACTATATAAATTATATACGATTACTTATTAAAAAGTTTAACGGAATCGCGGCACTTTTTACGGACTTTATTTAAAAAAATCGAGAGTTTTAATAAACCGAAACTAAATAAAAAACATTCGACGAAATTAAAAAGAAAATATTTAACGAACTAATATTATAATTACTAAATTTAAATCGGGAATATAAGATTAAAACAAACGTATACGACGAATTAATAAGCGGACAATTTAATTAATAAAACGATAAAAAACGTTTACACCTTATTGTATTTTTTTCGAAAAAGTTTAATAAACTTGAATTAAATTACTAAATACACGATAAAGAATTAATAATAGTTGTTCACGTATTTAAAAAATAAAAGTTATACTTTAACGGAACAAATTATTTAATTAAAGTTTATTTAGATTATAAAAACTTTATAACGTTTATAACTATAAAAGAACTAAATAAACAATAAGTACGATAAGCGGAATTCTTATCGGAGTTTAATTTCGAGATTATATACGTTAAAAAAAAAGAAAATGTTAAAACCGATATTTTTAATCGAAGATACGAACTAGAAAGACACGAAAAACAGAAATATATTAAACTATTATTATAAAAAAACACAAACAGTAATCTTATACTAATAACAGTATAAATAAAACCATTCTTTATTAAAGGATAAAAAGAACAATTATAGTAATAAAACAATAATAACAAAGTTATTATCCTAGTTATAATTAGAAAAAAATTCGCAAAGGAATTTTATAAACATTTACTTTATAAATATTAAAAGTTGTTTAAAATTTATAAACGATTTAAACAATAATTTATAAAACTTAAAATAAAAGGAGTTTTTTAAAAAATAATTCGAGAATATAATGTTTGTAATAAATTTAAAATAATAAAATATAAACTATACGGACTTATAAGACTTATATAACGGACCTCCTATATAATAATATAGGGGAGCGCACGGGGTTTTGATTTGTAGGTAATAATAGGATCTTTAGAGGGTGTCCGTTGGGAGGTTTTTAAAGTATTCCCCGTTACTTGTAATAAGAGCAATTGATTCTAAGTAAAAAATATATTATTTAGTAAAAAAATAAGTTGATAGTTAAAAAATAAAAACGAGTGATTAAATATAAAAAGAATTATAAAGTTATATAGAATTTTTAATAACTATAAGTTATAAATATTTTTTTATAATTTTAGATTAATTAAGATTTTTTTTTTTTTATAATTTTAAATTAATTAAGATTTTTTTTTTTTTGTAATTTTAGATTAACTAAAATCCGTTTCCGGGGTTTAGCCGGGCTGTTTAAATAATGTTAAATTATTTTTATTATATCGTAATATTATTTTTTTTTTTTTTTAATCTTTATTTTTAAAAATCTTTTTATTATATATGTTTTTTTTTTTTTTTTTTTTATAATATCGCAAGTTATTAAGTCGTTTTTTAAGCTTCGTTTTAATTAACGCGAAAGTCGCGATTTTTTTTCGGCGTATATTCGTATTTACAATTTTAAAATATTTTTTTATTCTTATTGTTTTAAAAACAACTTTTTTTGTTTTATACTTCTTAAGTTTAAATCGTGTTTAATTTATATTTTTAAAGTTTGAAGTTTTTATAACGGTTTTAAAATTAAAATGTTTAATTTATCCGATATTAATCGCGAACGTGAACAGATTATTACCGAGCGTTATCGAGTAAAAAAAAAATTATAAGTTTTAACAGAACGTTTAATTCGTTTTTATAAACAAGAAAAGTTTTTATAAAAAAAAAGTTTAAAAATATTAAAACGGGGGTTATTATTTATTAAAAAATTAGAACGTATTAAATATAAAAAGAAAAAAGCGGTATTTTAACAGGAGTAAAAACGGGTAACGAAAAAATAAGCGGCTTTTTTAACGTAGGTTATTAACGTTTCTTTTGTTAAGTTTAATTAAAAAACGTTTAACGTTTTTTTATTAATCGATTTCGCTCTTTTAGTTTTAATCGGTTAAAATATTAGCGATAAAATTAATCGATAATCGTCGCAATAGTTTTTAAATGTTTTTTAAATTTTTAAATATTATTAATATATAAGTACTTTTTTTATTTAACGAAGTATTCGAATTTATTGTTATTTTAACAAAAGTTTAAAATTTTTTTAATTTTATAAATGTTTTAATCAGTTTTTATTTTAAGTTATATTTTTAATAATATATTTTTTAGTACAAGTTTAAATAATAAAATATAAAAAACAAAATAAATTCGTATTATATTCGGTAATAATAGTTTATAATTAGTTAATAAAATAATTTCTTTAATTTTAAAAAGTCTAAGTTTTTTAAAATTTAATTTATTATTTAGTCGCTTTGTTTTAATCTAGGGAATATTAGTATTTAGATTTTGTTTTTATCGGAATAAATAGACTTTGTTTTTTTTTATTAAAATTAGTTTTTTAATTTTTTTTTTATTATAATATTCTAATATACGTTGTTAAATAAATTAAAATATGGTTTATAACTTAGTTTGTATTATCTTGATTTTTGTAACGAATATTTTAGCCCTTGGGGCGATTGTTTTAATAACGGGAACTTTAGTTCGAGATTTTTTTTATCAGTTTATATTTGTTTAATATTTATAAATTACTTCGTAAAATAATATGTTTATATTTTTATTTATAAATATGTTATAAGTTAGTTAAACTATAGGTAAGAGTTCGTATTAATTATTTTATTCGTAATTAATATAGTTCCGGAAGTATTATTTAAATGTTTGATTTAATTTCTCTGTTTGTTTATCCGTTTAAAGGTAATAAGCGGTTAAAAATTTAAATTTTATATTAATTTTTTTAAAAAAACTTGTGTTAAATTTAAACGTAAAAAAAATGTCTCGATTAGAAATAATTTGTTTAAATAGTTTATATTTGTTTAAATATTAACAAATAAAAACATATGTTAGTTATTTAACGGTAATATTATTTTTAAAAAGTAAAAAATAGCCGTATTTTGTAAATCGGTTTATAATAACTTATATTCTATCGTATTATACTTTTATAACCGGGTTAATTAATAATAATAATATAATAATAAAATTTTAAATAATAATATGTTATATTTTATTAAGTATCTATATCGGTTGTAAAAGCCCGTAAAGTTTGTATCGAACGGTTTTAACTTTGTTATAAATATTATAAACGTTTATTATTTTTTTTACGGTTTTTTACAATCCGGGGAAATCGTATTTTTTTTATAAACGTTTAACTGTTTTAGTTATTTTTTAATATCTATACAAAAAATGTTCGTAAAATTTTTTAACGAATTTTTTTTGTAATATCTCGGGTAAATAGATCTTTTTTTTATAAGTTAGTTTGTTTACTTTTAACTTTTTCTGTTTACGTAGTTCCGCTAGTTTTTAAAAGTTGTAAGCTTATTATAACTATTATAATTAAGTTTTCGAAAGATTTTTAAAAATAGCCCGTATACGTAAGTTTTTATTTTTTTAAAAGTGCAGTATTTAAATATTTCGTTTAAAAACTTTAAATCCTTTTTATTCTCGTCGATTAAAAATGTTTATTTAAATGTTGTTTTTTTTTTTAATATAACATATTTTGAAGTTAAATTTCGCGAAAAAGATTAACTAGTTCTTATGCCGTTTACTAAAGTCTTTTATAGTTATAAATATAGTTAAATTTTTATAATCGGAGTAAATCTTAAATAGTTTTGTTGTTTTTTTTATAAAAGGTTTTTATTTTTTTAATGTTTTAATAATAATTAGTAATTTTTTGTTATAAATTAGATATTTTAATTCGGCGTTTTATAACGTTTTCGAATAATAAGCTACTAGGTGTTATTTTTTATTGTTTTTTAATTATTCGAATATTCTAACGATTATACCGTTTAAAACGTCCGTTTTTAGTTTTTTTCTTTTTATTAAGTCTAGTAATCGTATTACTAGGTCGGAAATAACCTTTACTTTTAACGTTTCGAATATTTTTTTAGCTTTTTTTAAAATAAAGAACGTTTTTTTTTCGTATTTTTTAATAATATATTTCGTAAGGAATTTTACCGGTGTTCTAAAATCTATAATTAAAGCTCGTATATAGTTTAAAAATCCTAATACTTGTTAAATATCGGTAACTATATATAAGTCCGGTATTTTTTAATTACGTACTATTTTAATTTTTGATTTTTATATTTGGATTTTTCCGGGGGTAATAGTAAATCTTAAGAAATTGATCTTTTAAGTATATTATACGTATTTTTTTGCGTTTAGTCGTAGTTTCGCTCGTTAGAGCTTTTTTAAAACTATTGTTATATGTTTTTTATGTTTTTTTAAAGTTTTCGAATAAATAAAGATATCGTTAAAATAAACAAATATAAATTTATTTAGAAACTTTCGGAGTACTGTTATTATTATACGTTAAAAAGTTGCTAAAATATTACGTAATTTTTAAAATATAACTGTATATTTATATAGTTTATAAATCGTTCGTATAACGGTTTTTTATTTTTCTTTTTTTGTTATTTTAATAATATAATATCTGTTAAATATATCGAATATAATAAATTATCGGGTTTAATTAATGTTTTTTTTATTATAACAAAAAAAGTTAAAAGGTGTCCGTCCGGGATTATAATTACGTTTAATAGGCGATAATCTGTTATTATTTACTATATTAGGTTTCTTTTTTTATTTCGGGCCTGTTTTCCGTCTTTTATCTTTAGTACTAGTAGGACCGGGTAGCCGTATAATAATTCCGATTCGCGTATAAACCCTTGTTTTAAGTTCTTTTATATATAGTTTTATAAAACTTTAAACTTTTTAAAACTTATATAGTAAATCTAGTATAACTTAGGTTCGTGTCCTTTTTTTAATAAAATTTAATAATCTTAAAGTCCGTATTTAAATAACTTATTTCTTTCCGGTGTTTTAAACAGGTTTTTATATTATAAATATTCTTTTAATATTTTAATTTCTTTTGTTGTTTTTTGTATTTCGTTAATATTTTTAGTATTTTAAATTATTGTTTTGTTTTTTTATCGGATTATTAAATCGTTAATTTTTAACTATTTTATTCCGAAAATAACGTCGTAATTAAAAATATTTACAATATCGAATATAATTTATTTTTTATATCTTTGTATCGATATATCGAATAATTTAGTTTTTTTAAATATACGACTATTGTTATAACTTGATTTATTCTTATTAAATGTTGTAATTTTGTACGATTTATCCTTATATTTTTAAAATATACGATCTTTTTTAATAACTCGAGGTAATATAAAGTCGATTTCGGATCTTAAGTTTATTAATATCCGATATTTTTTTTTATTATATTTTATTTCGATTTTTATTTGTTTTTATAAATTGTACCGTATTTTTCGCAAAGTTTTTATATTTTCGGTCTTTTGTTACCCTAGTAACGAGAACCGCTTTCGTTTTTTAACTTCGTATTTTATAAAACTATTTTCTAAATTTTTACTTTTATTGTCGTATATTTAAAACACTTATTATTTATATACTTATATTATTGTTTAATTTAATAACTATATCGTTATTATATAGTCCTTTTTAATCGTAATAATTTTAATATTATTTAAGGTATTAGTAGGGCGGGGGTTCTTTATTCTATAGGTAATAGTCCAAAGTCGAAATACAAGTTATACTCGTTAGTCTCGTTATCGTAAGTATATTTTTTAATTATAATTGATCTGTTTATAAAAATATACGGATGTTTTTTATAAATACGGGATGTTTTATTATATAATTAAGTTCTGTTATATAAATAGTTATATAGTTCGTATTTTTTAACTTCGTAGTTTTCTTTAGGTTTTAGTTTAAATTATGTTTTATATAGTTTATAAATAACGGGAATATAATATATATACTTTATACTAATTGTTTTTTTATTTTTGTTAATATTAAGGTAGATTTTGTAAATTTTAAATAACATAGTATAAAATAATTCTTCGTTATAATTATATAGATCTTCTTTTTTATTTATATCTTTTTAACTAAAAGACTTTTAACTAGTATACTTTTTAACCTGTTAATACTATTTGTAATAATAAAGTCGTTTATAAAATATCTAATATATTTCTTTATATAAAGTCCGGGTTGTTTTTTTTTTAAAATTTTTATTATATAGTTTATAATCCTTAGGTCGAATATAATAATAACATCTTTAGTCGATCTATCTTATTAATTTCTTTAATCCAGGGTAATATTTACAAGTTTTTCTATTTAAGTTATTATAATTGGGACACTTTTTTTCGTTTAAAATAAAACTGTTTTTTTATATTATTATATATATAATAACCGTACGTCCTGATTCCGATTCTAAGTTATATTCGTAAGTTTCGGTGTTATTTTAAGTGTTTTAAGTTTTTTAGTCGTTTTTATTATTATCGTAGATTTTTATAACTCGGGTTTTTCGGGTTTTCTACGCTTTTTTTTAAAAAACTCTTTTTCGTTAATACTAAGTTGTTTTTTTTTATAAACTCGGATACTAACATTTATAATGTTTTTTTTTCTTATATTAAAAATATTTTATATTAAATATATTTTTTAATATTTGTTTTTATACCGCGTTTATTTTTAATAACTTTTTCCCCGGGTTTTTTTATTTTACTTAGGTTCTTTAAGTTTTATACCTAGTTTTCGTAATACTCGTTTGTTTTTTATTTATATACTTGTCGAACGATCGTTTATCCGTTATAATTACGTTTTTTACGTATTTACCGAACGTTGTTAATCTATTATTCTAATATATCTCGTTTTATATTTAGGTTTTTAGTTTATTAAAAAATAAAATAAACAGTACCGCCTCGGGTAGTTTTAAAATAACTACTAGTCTTTTAAACTCTATCGTATAAATTACGGCGTTTTTAATTTATTTTAACCGATGTAGTAGTTTTTTAATATGTTTTGTTTTTTTTTTGTTACTGAATAGGTTTCTTATATAATTTTCGAATCCGGAATATGTTGCGAAGATTCCTTTAGTCTTTGGTTTTCGTTCGTTTTCTGTGTTTTTTAAATAGTTTTTTAAGATTAACTTAAATTATTCTAGTACTGTTCCTATTAGGAATTGCGTTATTATTATAATTTTTTTAACGTTTGTATCGATAATACTAATATATTAGTTTATATATAGACGTGTTTAAATAAAAAACGATTTAACGTCTGTAGTTCCGTTATAAGTTTTAAAAAATATAAGTTTGAATTTTTTAATATTTATTATATTTATATTAAGTACTCGTACTATTAGTAGTAGTATTTATTTTAATTGTTTACTTGTTAATCTAGATAAAGCTGTTATATTTTATTACAATAGTACTAGTTTTTCGATTGTCTAAATATTATAGTCCTAAGTCGATTTTTTATAAGTTTGTATGTTAAAATTAACAGGGGGTTTTTTTTTTTTTTTAGATTTTTTTTCGTTTAAGTTTTCGTTGTTAAAATCGTTATTAAAATCGTTATTATTTAAGTTTTTTAAAGCTTTTTTTATAAACTCGTTATTTAAAAGTAGTTGTTATTTTATTTAAAGTTTAAAAACTAAAAGTATAATGTTTAGATCCGTTATTATAATCGTATTTTTAGCTTATTTTTATAATTGTTTTATAATAAGAGTATTTATCGTTATTTGTTTTTTTGTTTCCTGTCCTCGGGTCTTAAGTCCTATAACTTATAAATAAGTTTTTTAAAACATCCGCCTGTTAGTTTTTCGTAACTAGGGTATCTTTTAAATATATTTCTTAGAATTTTTTTTTTTATAATCTTTTATTATTAGGACTTCTTTATACCGATATCCGTTTGTTCGTACTAAGTTTTATTAATTAAGGAGTTATTAAAATATAACGGACCTTTTATATAACAATATAAGGGAGCGTACGGGGTTTTAATTTACAAGTAACAATAGGATTTTTAAAAGGTGTCCGTTAAAAGGTTTTCAAAGTATTCCCCGTTACTTGTAATAAAAGTAATTGATTCTAAATAAAGAATATATTACTTAATAAAGAAGTAAATTAATAACTAAAGAACAAAAACGAATAACTAAATACAAAAAAAATTATAAAACTATATAGAATTTTTAATAACCGTAAGTTATAAGTATTCTTTTATAATCTTAGATCAATTAAAATCTTTTTTTTCTTATGATTTTAGATCAATTGAGATCTTTCCTTTTTTATGATCTTAGATCAACTGAGATCCGCTTCCGGGGTTTAGCCGGGCTGCTTAGGTAATGTTGAATTATCCTTGTTGTATTGTAACAACTTATCGAAATACCGAACAGAGTTTAAAAAGTTATCGCTTTTGATTTTATCGTTAAATTATTAAAATTACGAGAATTAATAATAGGAGTAAAATACGATTTTATTTTAATTATTATAAAAAAATTTACGAAATACAAGAGGTTCGTTTTTTATTTAAAAACTAGTTCAGTAAAAGAACTCGTTTACGTAATTATACGAAACGTAACTAGTTAATATAATTAATTAAAGAAAATCATTATTAATAAAAGACGAACAACAATATTAAAATATTTTTAATTATTTACGAAAACGTTAAAAATTAAACATGTTATATTAACAATATACTACTTTTAAACAAACGGTTAAATAAAAAAACTTAACTAAATATTAAAATAATATTTACGAAGTTATATAAACTTTAATTAAAATAATTAAGTCGAATTATTACTTATAATAGAATACGCGTATAATACGTTAATTAATTAAAATATAAAGATGTTATTATTTAAAACAAATTACAACTACGATTTAAAAGAAATTATAACTAGCGTAAACAAGATTACTATATTATAAGGACTTATTAATACAGAAAAGATTATAAGTATATAGAAAAAACTATAAAAAAAGCTTATTATTATTTAACAACGTACGAAAATATATTACGATAGTAAAAAGTCGTTAAAACTTTTTTTAAAAAAAGGGTAAAAAAGTATATTTGTTACGCGGAAAAATTAAAACAAAACGATTAAACGAAAAACTCGATTTTAAAAAATTAAAACTATTTAAAATCGTAAAAGTTTTATTAAATTTAAATTATCGACTTTTATTATTAAAAATAATACGAATATTTAAAGTTGTTTATATTTTAT